>LBNU01023725.1:172795-212615 GCA_014162995.1 Artemisia annua
CAAACCACAGACTTTTAGTGGCACTGAAGGAGCTGTTGGTTTGGTTCGATGGTTCGAGAAGTTGGAAACGGTTTTCCGCATGTGTAAGTGCGCAGAGGACTGTAAGGTAACATATGCTACAGGCACTTTGCTGGACGGTGCCTTATCATGGTGGAATGCTTATGCTCAGTCAGTGGGAATTGATACTGCTCTTGAAACACCATGGGCTGATTTTAAGGAAATGATGATGACTGAGTATTGTCCAAGAAATGAGGTTCAAAAGATGGAAGTCGAGTTTTGGAACCTAACTGTGAAAGGAGTTGACATTGCTGCCTATACTAAGCGATACCATGAATTGTCTACTCTTTGTCCTGAGATGGTTTCTACTACTCGAAAAAAGATTGAGAGGTATATTTGGGGACTTCCGCCCAGTATTCAGGGAAATGTCACATCTTCTAAGCCAAGTACTCTGGACGAGACAATCCGCATGGCTCATAATTTAATGGACCAAGTTGTTCGAGCAAGGGCTGCTCGAGAGGGCAATACTAGTAACCGTAGCAACAACCGCTACAACAACAGAAACAACAACAAGAGAAAATGGGATACAACTCAGGGAGGAAATGCTACACCACAACCCAACAAAAGACAAGAAACGGTTAAGGCCTATGCAGCAGGACCAAGTGAGAAGACAGGATATGGCGGAACTCTTCCAAAGTGTGACAAGTGTCAACGTCACCACAACCCAGGACAATGTCCCCCACTATGTGGTAATTGTAAGAAGATGGGTCATTTAACCAAAGATTGCAGATTCCCTACCAATGCAACAAATCTAAGAGCTCCAGGTACATGTTTCGGATGTGGCGAAACTGGACACTACAAGAACAATTGCCCAAAGGATAAGAACAAGGGAGCTGAAACTCAGAAAAGTGGAGCTCGAGGAAGAGCCTACAATCTCCGAGGAAGAGAAGCTAGAGAGGACCCGGATGTTGTAACGGGTACGTTTCTTCTCAATAATCACTATGCTTCAGTTTTATTTGATTCGGGTGCTGATAGGAGCTTTGTGACTACTACCTTTATTCCTTTACTTAACATCACACCAACCACAAAAACAAAAACAACACCCTGCACACACCAGGGACATACATAAAGGACAGATACAAGACTAAACAAAAGGACAAACACAATAGGAAAAAACAAAAATGAACACATGCCATTTAGCCACAAACAACCAAAATAACAAGGTATGGACCTTAATTTTAAAGTAGTTTCCTGCCTGGGAATACAGTGTTATGCCAAACACTGATTTATCATCAATTTTAAAGCAATTTCAGCTTTAAATGCAGAGTTGAGGTTCAAGAAAGTCTGCAACAAAAGGTTTTATCCTTTTTCCTGTGTTTCAACCTGAAACAGAGGATTTGAGTTCATTCACATGCAGCAGCTGGCCTTGTAACTTGACCATCTCTACTTTCATTCAACTATCAAAATGTGGTGCTTGTCATTTGGCCTTTGTTAGTTATAAGTATCCACAGGATGATTTTGGATTCTAAGTGGATGGCTGGTCATAAGGTAGGTTTCCTGTGTGTGAAGGGTAGAATGAACAAGGAGGATAGCATAAGTTGTAAGGAATAGTGAGGAGTGAAAGATGAACCTACTTGGTCCTTACATTATGCTATCACAGGAGGTAAGGGGTAGTCTCATTAAGGGTGTGTGTTCCTCATTTGGTGATGCCTGTTCAGTTGCTTGTTTTGGCTGGGCTAGTGAGGGGGTTGCTGCTAGTGTAGCCTTAAATTGCACTGATTCAGGAAATGTAGCCAACATGGGTACTATATCCTACATGATAATGGGTACTATAGCCCCTTTTTGATGAGCAATGGGTACTATATCCTACATGATAATGCCCCTTGAGTTGATCTTATAAGGTATTGTGGATGCTGGTTGAATGCTTTATATTGATCTCTCAAGATGGAAGTAATCATGAGGTTATGGTGCGGTGAAAAAAGATTAAGGTGAACATTGATGGAATTCCTGATCTGCTGAATGTCATAGCAGCATCAGAGATATGATTTTCTTTGGCATCACTGCATCAGAGATATGGATGCTTGTATCAGATATCGGGTGTAACTTGTAATTCTGTTTTTTTCAAGTTGTATTCTCAGATGTATTTTCAGTTGTATAACATGGATTGGGTGATGTCCAAGACCATTTTCCTATTTGATATAACATTTTGGAAAGTTAATATATTGTTCACCTTTTCACCGGAAAAACAAGGCATGGACCACCACAACTATAAAAACATCAAACTCATATGAAGACAAAGGACCAAACTAAACCAGTTGCCACAGGAATTGCATACCATACGACTGCAGACCAGATATTTGCAGACACGAAAATCTTTCGAAAACTGAGCTGAGACCATCTCTAATAATAAAGAAGACACAAGTCTATCAATCAGTGACAGCAAACCTGGTACTACCACATCAGAAAATCAGCATATGCCTCGCATTAAACTCACTAGAAGATAAAAAGTTTAACATGCTTGGAAAATAAAAACCATAAGTTCATAATTAGTTTAATAAACTTAAATAAAACCACAAGTACAATAGTGATATCGTCTTCTACTCTTCATCTCAGCAATCTACTCTGATTTGAACTCCATCCGACTGGTATTCACCTTCTTCCTATACTACCTCCTCCCTCCCGGATTCGAAATCTTCGTCAAAAAGTTCTCTTGTTGTTTTAGTTGCAGTTCTAGAACTTTTTCGGGGTTGTAGATTTTCATCGGCTTCCATAGCTTCACCAACCGCTTCCCAATGTGCTTATGAATCGGGTTGAACCTCAACTTCTTCGTCTCCATTCTTTTCTTGAGCGACTATCGTTTGATAATAGCACTTACAACATTCCTCTCTTTTCTCCTTTTGTTTTTTTTTCCCATCCGATTAGAGTGGAAGTGAAGATAAACACGATTGTTCAATTTACTCGCCTCCAATCTATTTCTTTTCTTTGTATGTATCTACAAAGTTAAAAGCAACAAAGTGTTATAAAATATACAATATAATGATATATAATTATAATTTAAATAAAGTCTACGAACCCCTTCAAACGTGCTCCAATTCCTTTCACACCCCAATGAACTACTAGTTAATGAAAGAATCCTCATTGCCATCTTTTTCAAATTAGGAGTTGCACCACCAAAAGTTCCCCATCAATGTGCTACAGTTTTGAAAGTTCATAAAAGAAATAAATAACAATGAGAGTTCATAAAAGAAATAAATAACTTATTGTAAATTATGCGGAATAGCCGTCATTATTCACTTTACATGACGAAATTGCAAGCTCCTTACCAAATCTATCCATTTTTTTCTTGTACTTTGGCAACTCAATAACTGTCACTTGCTTTTGCATCTCTAAATCTCCGGTAAATATTGTTTCAAAAAACTCAAGAACCGCATTGGATACATCGGCATCATGTTGGATTTGAGGATGCTTATAGAAATAATAAGGATTTAAAAGATAAGCCGTCAAATGCATAACAAATCTAGTCTACCTTTCATCTTCTTCTCTATGATTTTTATGACAGACTCGTAAGCTTTTTTGTTACCACCCAAAACCCATTTGATGTCTTCCTTTGCTTTTATCAACTCCCCATAAACAAAACCCATTGAGGGCTTCCAATCCGCATCAACCATTCGAAGGACTTTGACAAAAGGGGTCACTTTCAAACATAAACACACCGGCCCAAAATGTGGTACTTAGCATCGTTGCATATGTGGCTTTCCCTTTAACAGTATTGAATAATCTACACTCTTCCCATTCAGTGCTAGAGAACGTATGTCTTAATTGCTCCTTTTTTTCGTTCAAACTTTGTAAAGTTAGAAATGCGGAAGCAAATCTCGTGACACCCGGTCGGACAACATCCCTTTTCTTGGTGAAATTTCTCATCATAGCCAACGTTTTGTGGTTAGAATAAATGAAGATGGTTAGTTTCTTTGCTTGATCTAGGATTGGAAGAGCACCAATACCTTGAAAAACATAAAAGTATAACTTTCAAATAAAAGTATTTAACAGATTTATAGTATATTAAGGTTAATGACTAAGGTCAATGGTATATTAAAAGTAAGTTCAGTATATTAAGTTATTATCAGATATAAGTATAATATATAGTACCTTCAAGCATAAGGTTAATGGCATGCGTCGCACATGATGTCCAAAAAATCTTTAGTCTCGTCATTTTAAGCAACTTTGCCGCTCCCATGTTATTGGAGGCATTATCGGTCAATTTGAAGAACATGTTTGGCACCAACTTCTTGAATGCAAGCTTCCACATACGCATATATGTACTAGCTTGAATGTGCTTCACTCGAAGATTCTTTGGAAGATAAAAAAAGGGTACCCATCCTTGAATTTACACATAAATTCATAATGCTCCTCTTTCTATCAGACCAAGCATCCGGCATAATCAATGACGAGCATCCATCCTCTTTCCATTCTTCTTCGTTTCTTTTCACCAAGTTTTTTGTTCTTTGAACCTCTTCCTTTAGAAGTGTAGTGCTCATCTCCTATCTAGTAGGAGGTGGAAGCCGGGTTCCAAATTCGGCAACCACATTTTATAGCTATCCCTTTCAAAGGCGTGAAAAGGAAACGGGGACCAGAGGCGGAGCCAGTAGGGTGGCAAGCAGGTGCTCGGCCACCCCCAACAGCCCAGCTACCGTAGCTTGATTTCCGGCCACACTTCAAAAAGTCTTCTATCTTTGCCATGGGCGAACCGATTAACGGCCCAATGCATCAAATTAGGTTGTGTTTATGATGGAGGATATCCATTTTTTGTTTTGAACAAAGAGCTATTTTAATGTTTAGAAAAACACAGTCTGGGTTTGTTTTTATGGGGAAGAAGAACAAAATGGCCACTGCGACACTGCGTGTTTACTTGTGGGCCAAAAGAAAAGTTAATGTATTTGTGTCCTTATCTAGATGTACATTTTAGCCTATGTCCTTTTAAGTTTAAAAATTGACTATATTAGCCACAATATTAAATATGCTGTTGAAAATGATTTGGTTAAAAACACAACAATGCATGTTATAAAAAGAGAAATGATACATGGACCTAATTTTGGACCTAATCATGGACCTAAAAACATGTGGCAACATCCTGACGGGTTGTAAAATAAGTGGGTCCTTCTCTGCAGCTATCAGGATGATGCCATGTGTTTTTAGGTCCACGATTAGGTCTACAATTAGGTTCATGTATCATTTCTCTTATAAAAATGAAAACTCAAAAAACTATATTATATAATTTTGAAGTACTATTTAGAATCTAATCTATTATGTATCTTTTTGAAATTTAAAAAATACGGAATACCACTTAGTGACATAATTAGTTATGTATAGTTTGGACTCTAGGAGTTTCATCTAAATAATAGTTATGTATAGTTTGGACTCAAGAATTTCATCTGTATAATTCCTAAAGAAAAAGGTTTATTTGATGAAAATAAAAGAATAGTAAAATATTCAAAAAGGAATGCACAACTTATCATTGTTATTGTAACATGTAATCAAATTAAACCAGCTCTTCTTAGAATCTTATAGAGAGAGTTTGAGCAATCTATTAACTGTATGTTACTCTTATTTAACAAGTAATTACGGCCCCCCTTAACTCAAATTCCTGTCTCCGCCCCTGACGGGGACTAATATGCCCACCTACTTATGCATTTCTTTACCCTCCATATTCTATTTATCTTTCCGAATAGCATTGCTAATGTCAACATTTTTACCCTTCGGTCCTTTCCCTTTCTTTAACGACTCCTCGGGGTTTCTTTATTTGCAAAGTTATCCATGGGGCCAAAAACATTTGGTTCTTTCATGCTAGAATCATGTAGTTCATCCTTACTTTCATTAATATCAATTCTCACCTCCGATCTTATGGCTTCGTCGTGTTGTTTTTTTACCTTGCTTGTTTGACTTCTATCCGTTAATAGCATCCCGACATCTCAACTAATCATCTTTGGTAGCCTTCGGACATGACGTTACTTGTCCTGGAACATGTCCATAAGATCGGAGGTGAGAATTGATATTAATGAAAGTGAGGATGAACTACATGATTCTAGCATGAAGGAACCAAATGTTTTTTTTTTTTTTTTTGGCCCCATGGATAACTTTGCAAATAAAGTAAACCCCGAGGAGTTTTTAAAGAAGGGGAAGGGACCGAAGGGTAAAAATGTTGACCTTACGGAAAGATAGAATATGGATGGCAAAGAAATACATTAGCAGGTGGGCATATGAGTCCGCAATTCCTTTTCATGCCTTTGAAAGGGATAGCTTCAAAATGTTGTTGGAAGTGGTTGGCCAATTTAGAACCGGGCTTCCACCTCCTACTAGATATGAGATGAGCACCACACTTCTAAAGGAAGAGGTTGAAAGAACAAAAAACATGGTGAAAAGAAACAAAGAAGAATGGAAAGAGGATGGATGCTCGATTATGACGGATGCTTGGTTCGATTGAAAGAGGAGCATTATGAATTTATGTGTAAATTCAAGGACGGGTACCCTTTTTAGCTTCTAAAGAATGTTCGAGTGAAGCGCATACAATTCAAGAAGTTGGTGGAACATGTTCAAATTGTGACCGATAATGCCTCCAATAACAAGGGAGTGGCAAAGTTGCTTATAGTGACGAGACCCAAGATTTTTTGGACATCATGTGTGACGCATACCATTAACCTTATGCTATATATTATACTTTTATCTGTTAATAACTTAATATGTTACTGAACTTATTGTTAGTATACCATTAAGTCATTAACCTTAATATACTATAAATCTGTTAAATTTGTTAACATACTTTTATTTAAAAGTTATACTTTTATGTTTTTCAAGGTATTGGTGCACTTCCACGGTATAAGAAAATCCTAGATCAAGCAAAGAAACTAACCATCTTCATTTATTCTCACCACAAAACATTGGCTATGATGAGAAATTTCACCAAGAAAAGGGATATTGTCCGACCAGGTGTCACGAGATTTACTTCCACATTTCTAACTTTACAAAGTTTGAACAAAAAAAGGAGCAATTAAGATATATGTTCTCTAGCACCGAATGGGAAGAGTGTAGATTTTTCAATACCGTGAAAGGGAAAGCCACATATCCAACGGTGCTAAGTACCACATTTTGGGCCGGTGTGTCACTGTTTGAAAGTGTTTACCCCTTTGGTCAAAGTCCTTCGAATAATTGATGCGGATTGGAAGCCCTCAATAGGTTTTGTTTATGGGAGTTGAGAAAAGCAAAGGACGAAATCAAAGGGATTTTGGGTGGTAACAAAAAAGCTTACGAGTCTGTCATAAAAATCATAGAGAAGAAGATGAAAGGTAGACTAGATTCTGTTATGCATTTGACGGCTTATCTTTTAAATCCTTATTATTTCTAATTTTCTATAAGGATCCTCAAATCCAACATGATACCGATGTATCCGATGCGGTTCTTTAGTTTTTTGAAACAATATTTACCGGAGATTTAGAGATGCAAAAGCAAGTGACAGTGATTGAGTTGCCAAAGTACAAGAAAAAAAATGGATAGATTTGGTAAGGAGCTTGCAATTTCGTCATGTAAAGTGAATAATGACGGCTATTCCGCGTAATGCAATTTACAATAAGTTATTTATTTCTTTTATGAACTCTCATTGTTATTTATTTCTTTTATGAACTTTCAAAACTGTAGCACATTGATGGGGAACTTTTGGTGGTGCAACTCCTAATTTGAAAAAGATTGCAATGAGGATTCTTTTGTTAACTAGTAGTTCATCGAGGTATGAAAGTAATTGTAGCACGTTTGAAGGGGGAGTGTAGACTTTATTTAAATTATAATTAATATCATTATATTGTAGATTTTATAACACTTTGTTGCTTTTAACTTTGTAGATACATACAAAGAAAAGAAATAGATTGAAGGCGAGTAAATTGAACAATCTTGTTTATGTTCAATTCAACTCTAATCTGATGGAAAAAACAAAAGAAAAGAGAGGAATGTTGAAGTGCTATTATCAAATGATAGTCACATGGCTCAAGAATGGATTACTGAATGCGATGGAAATGGAGACAAAGATGGAGATGAAGAAGTTAAGGTTCAACCCGATTCAAAAGCATATTAGGAAGCGGTTGGTGAAGCTATGGAAGCTGATGAATATCTACAACCCCGAAAAGTTCTAGAAGTGCAATTAAAACAACTCCAAGAGAACTTTTTGACGAAGATTTCAATCCAGGAGTGATGAGGTAGTATATGAAGAAGGTGAATGGTGAATACGAGTCGGATGGAGTGCAAATCAGAGAAGATTGCGGAGATGATGAGTAGAAGACGATATCACTATTGAACTTACGGTTTTATCTAATTTTATTAAACTAATCATGAACTTATGGTTTTTATTTTTCAAGCATGTTAAACTTTTTATCTTCCAGTGAGTTTAAAGCGAGTATGCTGCTAAAATGGCATATATGGTGATTTTCTGATGTGGTAGTACTAGGTTTATTGTCACTGATTGGTAGATTTGTGTCTTCTTTATTGTTAGAGATGGTCGGAGCTCAGTTTTCAGAAGATTTTGGTGCTGCAAATATCTGGTTCTGCAGTGGTATGGTCTGCAATTCTTGTGGCAACTGGTTTAGTTTGGTCCTTTCTCTTCATGAGTTTGATGTTTTTATAGTTGTGGTGGTCCATGCCTCGTTTATTTTGGTCGTTTGTGGCTAAAGGGCATGTGTGCATTTTTGTTTTTTCCTATTGTGTTTGTCCCCCTTTTTTTTTGGTCTTGTATGTGTCCTTTATGTATGTCCCTAGTGTGTACAGGGTGTTTGTTTTTGTTTCGGGTCTCTGCTTTCTCAATCAACTTGTTTGAGGAAAGGAGATGCCATTTAGTTTGTTTTGTTTTGTGTTATATATGTTGCCTTTCAAAAAAAATCTTTATAATTTGTGGTCCCCGCCGAGAAACCGATATATCGCCGCCAAGAACGATTTATCGCTTGAAGGTGGTCGACCCCCGAATGATATTTACAAGCTTGGTATAAACAAATCCTCACTATATGGGTCTTCAAACGGGTAAACGGATAAAGTGTTCCTATTCAGGTTACCAACGAAAGGCGAGTCTGTCACTTATATGTATGCGACCTAGTTGGCATATCCGCGCGACCATTTCCTGGCCACCTCAAGATGTGTACCTAGTACGGTTTGAACCTGACACCTCTTGTGAGGACATCAGGGTGCCTTGGCCACTAAACCTTATTTGTATATCAAACAACTCATAATAGTTAGAACCGTAGTCACATAGTATAGGGATCCGTACCAATATGAGACTGCGGTTAGCTAGGTACCTAAGATTTCGTTCGGTGGAGGTAAGTTTTTTTACTTCACAACACAGAAAAGTAAATAACTTTCTCCTTTCACATTATCACCAACATCTTCAACCAAAATTTCCAGGTGCATATCTTCAATACGTAACTATTTATAAGTTTGAGCTCTCTTCATTGATGTACCACTTTTCTGGGGTCCTTCGTAAATCTCATGATATACATTTACATGAACAAAACCAACTTGTTTTACCATTTGTTATTCAAACGATTTTTATTCACTATGAATATAGGAATGAGTACACCAATTTCTTAGTGCCGAAGAGCTATTGATTAGTTGTCGTAGTACCCTTTTTGCGACCTCTGCTACTACTCCAGGAAATTTCTGAACCATAACTCAACCACAAATCATTGGCATCCATTTGAGCTCCTGACAATGCATAAAGCCCCTTTTTCATGTGAAATGTAGCAAATTGTTATCTTATGAAAAGTTCTTCTGCGTCATTTTCAATTCTTTTAAACGATTTTATCACGTTCAGTAAAATTTCTTTATCTAGGTTCGAAGTTTTTGGTGGGTCTCAGCCGAGTACTAGATTATCAAGATAACGGGTATCGTAAAACCCGAGGTGATAATGCAAACCTCATACAATGTATCGGAATTGTCAAATTGACATCTTTTCCTATCTAGCTAGCAGAATTTTTTTCAACGCCCGAAGTATAACAACTTTGCCATCTAGCTCTCTCGGTTGTTCCCCAAAAATGCCCCAATTTTTAAAGCTGGAAAAGAGGTTGAAAATGGTAAATAATGGTATATTTTGGATGTAATGGCAGAAGATTGAGGATTACAAGTTGAAAATTGGTGTTATTATTACGACGTTGAGAAAATTGTGTTGGCCATATGAGAAAAGATGGCAATTCCTTTTACATTGACTGGGTTTTGCATAATCTTCTCGAGTTTATAAAACCTGTTATTTTGATAGCACCCAACAAAATCCCAAGAAAAACTCAGAATCTTAGATAAAGAAGTTGCAATTTATGTGATGAAGCGTTCAGATGAATACAAATGATGCAGCAGAATGGTTGTTAAGAGAACAATTTGCTACATTTGACATGAAGAAGGGGCTTTATGAATTACCGGGAGTCAAATGGATGCGGTAACATTGAATGAACATTGAATGCCACCGATTAGTGGTGGAGTTATGGTTGAAACAGCAGAGGTGGCAAAAAGTTCTATTACAACCAATCAATAGCTCATTGGCACAAATTAATTAGTGTACGTATTCCTATATTCACAGTGTGAGAAGAAATTATTTGAATAACAAAAAACCAGACAAGTTAGTTTTTGTTCATTCAAACATCCGACTAATAAAACAATTTCACAGATTTACAAAGAAAGACCCCTGCAAAAAGTGGAACATTAATCCAATGAACTCAAACTTGGAATGTTAAGTACACGTGAAGATATGCAATGGGAAAATTTCATTGAAGATTTTGGTGATAATGAGAAAGAAAAATGACAAAGGTTGGACATACTTTTTCATATTCTGTATGTCTTAAGAAATTCTCAATTTTGATTATTTTTTTATGTTATTTAACTGTATTATTCGTACTCAGCCCATAGGCCTCCTGGCCCATTGTATAGACGTGGTAGGGCAACATGTGATGTAACGTACTATATATTTGTGTGGAATATCATCTCATGGTCAAGGGGAAAAATAGGTTATGAGAATTTGATAAATACTATTATTTAAAATTATGAATGTTTCAGTTCTGTGTAACACATTAAAAATCTATTTATTATTTAGTACATCGTTCAACATTTGGTCCCTTTCATACTCAGAAAATGGTCACCAAATGCAAGACCTTTGAAAGAAGATCTGACCAAGATTCCTGTTTGGGCGAAACTTCATG
The DNA here is from genome assembly GCA_014162995.1 of Artemisia annua. Lineage (NCBI taxonomy): Eukaryota > Viridiplantae > Streptophyta > Magnoliopsida > Asterales > Asteraceae > Artemisia > Artemisia annua. The sequence goes on from LBNU01023725.1 coordinate 184,003, forward strand.
ATGTTCCAATTTCAGCATTCACGGAAGATGGTTTGAGTGTTATACTGACTAAACTTGGAACCCCAATGATGTTAGACTCGCATACTAGTTCTACATGTATGGAGTCATGGGGGAAGTCTAGTTAGGGATGAGTTCAAACAAAATAACACCTTAAACTAAAAATCATAGGAGACCACCATAACCATTAGATTTGTTGACTTTGACTTGATCTAGGGTCCAAAATCTAGGTGGCAATTTCATAAATAATATGAAATGTTAAAGGGTGGATAATTTACTAGCAGGTTACTTGATGTGCCTAGCGAACCGCGATCCCGTACGGGAAGGAGCTATGTTCCATGTGACTATGACATACCATAAAAAATCAACCTCTGAAGCAAACAAACCATAAGAATTGCATCTTTCCATTAAACAATTGCATCCATAGCTAGTACACTAAATAAGCCATTAATAAGTAATCAATCAATAGCCCCATAACCAATGGCGCAGCTATTAAGGGGCAAGGGGGGGCGCCCGACCCCCCGAAATTTTTTTTGCGATGTACGGGGTATATAGTTTTCGTGTAGAAAAATTTCGGTATATTCGGTTTCGACCCCCCATTTTAATTGTGAAATTTTTTTTATATATTAAGCAATAGAATTGATCCATTACATTTTACATAAGCCCATCTACCCAATAACCCAAACCTAAATACATTACATAATTTTTATATAACCCACTAAAAAAAAAAAAATAAAACCGGCCCACTAAAAGGAAAAAAAAATAGAACTGGAACATTGAACCAACACAAACAATAACAATTAACAAAGTAACTCTAATTTCTTCAATGAATCGAACTGTACCAACCGTTTGTCTCCTTTTTAATGTTTAGTTGTCTTGGACAAATGTTTAGTTTTTTAGTGATTGAAACTTTTTTTTATATAATAATAATATTTAATTTTTGACCCGACCCGAATCGAATCACCGACCCGAACATATTACCCGAAAAATAGCGTTAGGAAAAAAAAATTAAAATCCCGACCCCCCACTGAAAATTTTCAAGCTTTGCCACTGCCCATAACAGGTCGAACTGACCCAAAATAGCTGTTAGAAAGACCAAAAAAAACAGAAGATTCATGTGTCCTGTATACTTTGTCTAGTTATCATACGTCTCCTATCACCTTGTCCGTTGCTAAGAATTCCATGAGACCTGTATAACTTGAGTATGTGATCAGTGCTCCATAGTTTAAAACATTCTCGCCACCATTTAGACCAGACTTATTATGCTAAAACTAGTTAGAACTTCAATGTTTCATCCTGAGCTAAAAGCATGCTTCATAAGTCGTCCTATTGTTACACAATATTCTACTTCCAAAGATTGGGCTTGACCAATATACCTAGGCTAGAATTATAAATTGTCACACTCAAAAGTCCTAGCTACAGAAAAGTATGACCTAGTTACCAATTAACTCAATTTCTCATAGAAAAAACATATACCGTCCGGATAGATATATTCCAAGACCCCTCATGACCACAATGCCTACAGTCTAGGAAGGTTACAAACCTTCACTAGCTGTTGTATCAACCGGGTGCCCTGTCCCAAAATAGTCAAACAGACAATTACAGCACCATCATGTAATCGAGTATACAGGCACTCAACACTAAACACATTTACACACATCAGGTATCAAAATGGTTAAAACAGAAAATGTTACAAAGCAACAACAGCAAAGCAACATTAGCTGCTAATGAATATTGAAAACGTGGCCGAACAGTTAGCAAATCATAAAGTTGATCCACTTAGATTTATTGCATGATCCAACTAGTCCTATCAACCCTAAAAAGAGAAAAACCCATCACTAACAAACAATATCAATGGTATGCAGAACAAGAGATTCCTTCCATTCAACCTACTAAGTCTCAAACAAATAGCTCCTTGTACTAATGTTGACACAATGAGATATTTTGGCTTTAGACATGTATCATGTATGTATACACACACATAAAAAAATAATAATAATAAATAAATAAATAAATAAATAAATAAACCAACCTTAGTACACTGAGAAATTAGCGAAGAGACTATTGTAAATCACTTCCTGAGAGCATACATATGACACCTGCCTCCTGAAGCTCTAGATTCTAGCTGGTTTCAAGTTTATTAAACTGTACCATCTTATGAGGACCACACCTTGATCTGTACAATGCCCGAATACAGATAATAACTCGCACAGATATTCATCTTTACTGCAGAGATCACAAAGTATAAACAAATCCAAGTAATGCTATGGGGTTTTGGCAACTCACTAACCACGTAATGCCTTGTGTTAATTTTCTTAAAATCCGTGGTTGCTACATTCTGTGACTACTGACCTCACTACTAATTCATTTTGTATGCAAGTAACAGCAGTAAGCAGTACGTACTAAATGAATACAAACAGCAGATATAAAGCAATAAACAGATCATAAATTCATAAATCATCACTGTAATAGCAAGTGGTATATCGATCACACTACAATTTACAACATACCTTCTACAAAGCTGCTCATCAATAGTTACTCGAGTTCTAGTTTCTGATTGTCTGCAAATGCACACAACTTCTCATTAAACAAAACCAGAGGATCTTTATTCATTAACACCCCATCTTCCCCGTAAGCATCCTTCAAAAAGACAACCCAGTTCATCTCCGTCCCCGCCAAATAAAAACTCCTAGGCTGCTTCAACAACATCGCATAAGTATGCTTTGTCAAACTCAACTCCTCTTTAAACTCCACAATATGATGAATCGACGCTCGTTTCTCCAACGTCAAACTCAAAAACTCATGAATAACCCCAACTCTATACTTCTCCGCCTCCAAACTCCACAAATCCAAACTCGCCCCATCCGAATAAGGCGAAACAAGCGGCAACGTATTCAACAAATTCATCTTCTTCTCATCTTCTCCCTCCAACTCCAACAACTTCCCATGTTTCACCTTAAACTGAAACGCCCTCTTAACACGCTCCTCATCAACCATAAACTCTTTCTCCAACGCACTAACCGCAAGCTTCTGATCCCAGTTCACAAGCTCGAGTACCCTCTTCCCATCACTCTCAACAACCGTATTAAAATACTCCGGATACTCCCTCACACGATCACGAAAATCCTCACCAATACCAAACAACGTCCTACAATGATATATCTTACTTAACGGAATCCGCTTATCTTTACTCATCATTAACAACTTCCTAACAACCTCAATCCTATCATTCTCCATCTTTTCCATAATCATTTTCTCTTCTTCTAAATACCTTTCCATAATATCCGTAAACCCGAACCATATCTTATCATTATCATACCTATAAGTTTCGAAAACCAACGGGTATTTTTGAATGTACTTCAACACTTTTCGACCTCGCGGGAAGCCTAGTTCGCGATATAACTTACCAGCTAGATCAAGCTGCAACACTTGTTCCGGTTGCTTAGATAAAAAATCCTTAGTTTTTAAGAAAAACCGGAAGTGGTTGTCGCGTACGAGGATGTTTTCGAAATGTGGGACCCTGTCGGATTCGTGTTGGACATGTTTGGTACGAGGAGAATCTTTGTTTTTTCTGTGTTTTTTCCTTTGGGATTTTGGGGTTTTGGTTATTAGGAATGATGTTGAGTAATTGAAGGCGGGGATTGTGGGCGGTGAGTGGTGGGTTTTTGTGGCGGCGGTGAATAGCCGCCAAAATGACATTTGATGATGTTAAGGAAGGAAGAACGAGGTAAGTGTTGGTTCGACTGGTTAGGGGTTTAAGAACATAGGGGGGAAAAAAAGAGGAAAAAAAATGAGAAACAAAAAAAAAAGGTATAAGTTATCTAAAAAGAATATGTTCCTGCCCGGGATCGAACCGGAGACCTTTTGCGTGTAAAGCAAACGTGATAACCACTACACCACAGAAACTTTTGTGTACGTATACAACACATATTATATATATATATATATACCAATAGCACAATAAAACCGGAAAAAAAAACGTATCTCTAGAGATTTACTTAAACGAATGACGAACCAAATTAGTTGAACGATAGTTAACCAACACCAACACAATTTCAGTTTGCATAACAAAGTCAATGCAGTCTTGTATCCTACTTAAAATTGTTAAAGATAAGGCTATGTTTGGTACACAAGATTGTTGAGAGATTGTGCTTATTTTTTCAGAAAATAAGCTACTTAAAAAATAATCCTTGTTTGGCAGACATAACTTATAAGAGATTCTAAAAAAAATAATCTTCCATAATCTCTTAAAACCAAAGGTTACTTCATGTAGCTTATAAAAATAATCTCTTTTTATAATCTCCAGCACCAGCACCATCTCCAGCACCAGCACCAGTTCCAGCAACAGTTACTTTCGCCAAACATACCCTATATTTAGATAAAAGAATCTTGCAAGTGGCTGCAACTTGGATCTCAATTTGTCATCCATGATGTCATATGGCAAGAACTTTGCCTATAAGGGCATTGGGTGTGGTGGTGCCATGGCTTCAAGCCGTGGCACAAAAAGTGCTGTCACGTCAGCAAAAATCTCCACGGCACGAGAAATCTCACGGCACCACATTTTGCCCGTAACCGTTGGCACTAGAAATTCTGGTGCCGCCGGCTAATTTTTATTTTATTATTATTTTATTTTATTTTATCTTTTTTTATCTTTTACCTAAAATAAGATATACACAATATAAACTAAAAAAAAAACTTCATTAATTAAAAAAAACACACAAATTACATTAAAAAAAACGCACATTACATTTTTTAAAAATGTATAAAATTAAAAACCTAGTACATAAACATAGAAATAAAAGTCTAATCCTCGTCGGTAGGATACTTTGCCCGGATTCGAGCTTGTTGTGCTTTCACGATCCTTGCGTTGATCGGATCCATCTTGCTTGTATCCATTTGTAGCACCCGCATCTCCTCGGCAACCTTTTGAGATTCACATAAAGTAACTCTCGCGAGTGACTCTCGCNAAAAAAAACACACAAATTACATTAAAAAAAACGCACATTACATTTTTTAAAAATGTATAAAATTAAAAACCTAGTACATAAACATAGAAATAAAAGTCTAATCCTCGTCGGTAGGATACTTTGCCCGGATTCGAGCTTGTTGTGCTTTCACGATCCTTGCGTTGATCGGATCCATCTTGCTTGTATCCATTTGTAGCACCCGCATCTCCTCGGCAACCTTTTGAGATTCACATAAAGTAACTCTCGCGAGTGACTCTCGCTCGAGTACATCCGTCTTTGCCTTGCGGTCTAACTCGTATTGTTGTTGCAACGTTTCTTGAAACATTGTCGGGTTTGAACCGGAACTAGCGGTCGAGTTTGACGAACGTTGACTCTTAGAAACCCGGTGCATGTCGTCTGGCCGTGGCAACTCGTCGGGTCCAAAATGCTCGTGCTCCTTGTCCGTAGGCCGAAGACGATTACATCTTGCCAAAGTCGAGTCGGGATTTTTCCACTTGTGCTTGTCTTTCAAAAAGCCCCAAGCGGTCAAGTGTCTAAATTCATAACCCGTTGATCTTTTAAACAATATGTGGCAATGATTCATAAAATCTTTATCACCTTCCCCACTCATAACCGCCGTTTCATCCACAACCGTATTAAACTTTTTGATATCTTTATTCATTGGAGTCCACTTTCCCGTCAACATGTTTTTGGTACGAAGAGTATAGTTGAGCCTCTTGGCTTCCTTGTTGTATGCGTCGAGCACTTTGTACCAAAACGTATCCCTTTGTTGATCCGCACCCGTTTTTGGATCATCGGCTACTTGGATGTAACACTCCACCAAAAGATACTCCTCGTCTTGGCTCCAAAAAGTTCGAGGTTGTCGGGACGGTACCACATCTTCATCGACCTCTTTGTCTTTGTTGGTTTTCTTCGTCTTCGCCTTTGACTTTGGCTTCTTCACCATCGTCTTTGTCCTCGATTTTTTTGAGGTCGGTGTCGGGACCGCTAATTCTTCTTCGGATTCCGTTTTATCTTCATCTTCGTCTTCGTCTACTATATGAACCGAAGCATCGTCCGAGTTTGGTTGGGAAGGGATGACTTAGTTTGTTTGTTGAGTTTGTGTAAATTGATTATATTGGTGTTGTTGTTGTAATTTCCATTGACTAAATAATGCTAGATCTTCGGGATTCATATATGGGGTTTGGAAGGTGGGAAAGTAACCGGGATTCGAAGACGATCCCGGCATTTGGTTCGTCGGATCGTTTAGCATGTTGTTGATCCATGGTGAGTTTGGATTCATTTTGGATGGAAAAAAAATAATAGAAATAGAGATTTGTAGTAGATTGGAAATGTGTGGGAAGTATGAAATAATAAGGGGTATTTATCAGGTTTTTTTGAGGCTTAATTGTGTGAATTAAAGTGTATTAAATGGGAAAATGGCAAAAAAAAAAAAAAAAAAACGGTCATATAGCCGTTTTCTCCAACGGTTCAATTTGAAAAAGTCTCCAACATTCCATTTTTTCTCAGAAAAAAAAGAAGAAAAAACAGCCATGGCGTGGGCTGGCCACCACGGCGCGAGTGGTCGTGGCGCCAGTCCCGGTGTGGTGCTCCGTCGACAGTTTTGGGCTGGTGGCCATGGCGCCAGCCATAACGCAACCGCACCTCCTGCTCTAAAAGGCAATGCATCAATGCTTCCATTGCATCCCATTACATCTTTCTAAAACACATGTAGAGATTTCTCTTGTATTACTTGTGAGAAATATTAGAGGGTTTAGAATATTTCCTAATCAAAAGAGATCAAAATATTGTTAATTCTTGTTATTAGAGAAAACATAGTGAAGTATCTTTCTTTGCTCGTGGTTTTTACCTTTTTGTGATTTTCCACGTTATATCTGTGTGTCATATTTTATTATATTTCATATTTAGTTATGGGTTTGCTTCAATCCGGTATCACTTTTCTCAACAAAAATGTCATGGTGATTGCATGCGGTTTGGGAAAGGTGCGTGTGGGGGAAAAGGATTGTGGGAAATAAAGTAACCTCGTATCTTTATATTATATTCTATCACTCATTAAGTAGCAACTTTATGTTGGGTTGGAGAGGCATTAGAGATAGGTTAGACTCGTGGAGGATTGGTCTTAGACGTCTTCTTACACTCGCTAACCTCGGAAATATGTAATTAGGTGATTGTCTTTACTCTACCTGATGCTAATCATGCCATGATGACCAAGGCCGAAAGATCATTTCTTCTGAAGATTCAAGATTGCTAAGGGTGTGTTGGGTGGAAAACACCATTGTTTTCCAAAAAGAATTCCAAATTTAAAAGTGGAAATTGAGTTCAAATTGTTTTCTTTTTTAAAAGAAACATTATTTTTAAAACTCAAATTTCTTATGCCTAACATATCAACAAAATTGCCAAACACAATTTTGACGTGTTCTTCATTGCCATTGTAACCCAAAATCCAACTTTCATTTTTCAATATGAAAAATACAATAAGGATTTAACGAATTTTTCGAATTTTTCAATATTATATTAAGATATGACCTTACCGAAAGGCCGGAAATCCAAAAGATTAGAGATAAATACGTTCTCGGAAATGTTTCCTAAAAACTAAATGCACCCTAAAGTTCTGTGCAGGCAAACCAACCTTCTATGAAAAGCTTAAACAAGATGCTTAGTATGAAGATGATAAAGATGATGAGAGTGAGGTTGAGGAACTTACTACGAAGATGGCTGATTTCTGCAAAGACATGGGAATCAGAATTAGAGGCTCTCTCCCTGGATAATGGCTTGTGTGCGTCTTGTTTGTTGAGTCAAATGTAGTTTTGTTGGTTATTTCCTTTGTGATGTAGTTTGTGCCTTTTATAAGGCTGAAATGTTGTGGTTACTTAACTAATTTTTGAAGTAATATATTTATTGGGGTCAAAGATCTTTTGACCAAAAAAAATATAGCTTGGTACATCATACCGAAGTGATCCCAAATGAACCTACCCCCGACCAAGCCGAATTTGATGTGCCTAGCGAACCGCGATCCCATACGGGAAGGATCCCTGTTCCATGTGACTATGTCCCATACCATCAAAAAGGAACCTCTGAATTAAACAAACCCTAAGAATTGCATCTTTCCATTAGACAATTGCATCAATAGCCGGTACACTAAATAAGCCTAATGAGTAATCAATCAATAGCACCATAACAGGTCGAACAGCACCCAAACTAGCTGTTTGAAAGACCCCAAAAAAATGGCAAATTCATGTGTCCTGTATACTTTGTCTAGTTACCATACATCTCTAACTCGAGTATGTGATCAGTGCTCCATAGTTTAAAACATTCTCGCCACCATTTAGACCAGACTTATTATGCTAAAACTAGTTAGAACTTCAATGTTTCATCCTGAGCTAAAGGCATGCTTCATAAGTCGTCCTATTGTTAAACAATATTCTACTTCCAAAGATTGGGCTTGACCAATATTCCTAGGCAAGAATTATAAATTGCCACACTCAAAAGTCCTAGCTATAGAAAAGTATGACCTACTTACCAATTGACTCAAATGTCTCATAGTAAAAAACTTGTCCGGATAGATATAGCATAAGACACATTGTTCCAAAACCCCTTACGGCCACAACGCATACAGTCTAGGAAAGTTACAAACCTTCACTAGCTATTGTGTCAACCGGGCGCCCTGTCCCAAAATAGTCAAACGGACAATTGCAGCACCATCATTTAATCGAGTATATAGGCACTCAACACTAAACACACTTACAAACATCAGTCAAAGTATCAAAACGGTTAAACAGAAAATGTATCAAAACGGTTAAACAGAAAAATGTTACAAAGCAACAATAAAGAAGTGACATTAGCTGCTAATGAATACTGAAACAAAACGTGGGCGATCATCAGTTATCAAATCACAAAATTGATCCACTTAGATTTATTGCATGATCAAACTAGTCCTATAAACCCTAAAAGGAGAAAAATTCATCACTAACAAAACAATATCAATGATATGCAGAACACGAGATTTAAGTCACAAACAAATAGCTCCTTGTACTAATATGGACACACGCACTAAGAGTAACAGCAGAATGAGATATTTTGGCTTATGTTATGTAAGTTCGTTGAGATTTTAGCAAAGAGACTATTGTAAATCACTTTCTGAGAGCATACATTTGACATACATTTGACATCTGCCTCCTGAAACTCTAGATTCTAGTTGGTTTCAAGTTTATTAAATTGTACCATCTTATGAGGATCACACCAAAACCCCATCTTTTAATGAAGTGTTTCCTAAAAACTAAATGCAACCTAAGGTTCCTAAAAGCTAAGTGTTTCCTAACCTGATGTATATCATTATTGACAATACAAGTATATAACAATACTCGATGATATTATGGGTTTTGCAGATGCCCGCAAAATTCCAAAGGATCAAAAGAGCCTTAGATGCTGTCATCAATACATCAATCTGAATCTTATAGAAGCATAGGAATACTGTCGATCATCTTTAAACTAAAAAATCGATATCCGACATGCTAAAAACCATCGTTAAAATCTACGGTTTGTATGGATTTCAAATACTAGGAAAGGAAACATTAATTGGACAGATTGGTCATGTGACCCAAATTCCACCTCTTTTTCACTATGAAATTTTAGTTCTAGTAATGTTAACACTGTTTCCAAAAAAAAAAATCTAACACAAGTCTAAACATTTTTAAAACAACATTGTGTATATTCATTTTTGTTGGAATATATGGTTATGTACAAGCTCATGTGTTGATATAATAAGTCTAGGGACTTATTATGTCAACTTTCACTGATGTTTGTATGTTTAGCTTCTGTTGGCAGGTTTTACAATCTACAAGGGTTAAAGTGTAACTTATGCTTATATAAGCTGGTGCCTAACCCTAGCTCTCAGTACTTAGCCGTATTCTTCACACACATTCTCTCATTCTCTCTCTGAGTTCATTGTTAGTCTGGTATTGGTTTGATCTTCTTGATCAAGTATGCAGCTTAGTTTTCTTATTGTTTGAGAGTGTTGTAGTGAGGTTGAATTGTATCTTAATCTTTGTAGTGAGATAGATAGGATCCTTCTGAAGGGGACTATCTTTGTCTTTTGTATTCGTTTGGTGAGCACACATTTTGTGGACTCATCTTCTTGTATATTCAAGTTAATAAAAGATTTTCACCAAGGGGTGGTTTGCTGGGTGAATTTGATTGTGTTGTGGTTGATTTTGAGATTAGGTCTATAGTTTTAACATGGTATCAGTGCCACGGCTTTGATCTCCGTTGGTTCTTTATATTAGGGTTTCTAAGGTTTGATCTCAAAATTTGGGGGTTTCTTGTTTGGAGAGCAATTGGGCTCAATTGAGGCTGTTTTCTTAACGGCCATGGTGTTAATCGTTGGTTTGTGGTGATTCTTGGATTTGGCAATTAGGGTTTCTTGAAACACTAATTTGTCAATTTGGGGATCTTGATTCTGGAGGTTCTTGTGGTGTTATTGGGGTTCAGTCTTGGTTACTAACACTCTTGACTAAGTGAACAAGGGTGTTGGTGATCTGTTCATTCCGCTGCGTATCTTCTTTATCACTATAAGGTTTCTTTTCCTTTAATTCACTGGGTATCTTAGTTTATCACACTGCAAACTCTGTGGGTAACTTCTTGACCTGCTTCCTTGAGAAGTACGGAAACCTGCTCTTCCTACAGATAGGTGTGAGACTTGGTACTTCAGTTGAATTGGGTGTGAGTTGTAGTATAGATTTTATTGCTAGTTGTAGTTTTCTGTTATTGTTTAGATTAGTGGAGATTAGGTTAAAGGATTGTTGGAGTTGTTGGTTGGTTCTGTTTAGGCTGGTGGAGAGTAGTTTAAGGGATTTTTGGAGTTGTTGTTTGGTTTTGTTGGTTTGTTATTTGTCTGGTTTATCTGTTTCTTTGTTTGTTTCTTGTTTCTTGTCTGGTTTATCTGTTTGTTGTTTNGAATTGGGTGTGAGTTGTCGTATAGATTTTATTGCTAGTTGTAGTTTTCTGTTATTGTTTAGATTAGTGGAGATTAGGTTAAAGGATTGTTGGAGTTGTTGGTTGGTTCTGTTTAGGCTGGTGGAGAGTAGTTTAAGGGATTTTTGGAGTTGTTGTTTGGTTTTGTTGGTTTGTTATTTGTCTGGTTTATCTGTTTCTTTGTTTGTTTCTTGTTTCTTGTCTGGTTTATCTGTTTGTTGTTTCTCTTGTTCTTGCTATCATGACTGAGGTTCTTATTAGTTCTTTGGATGCTGGTAATCATCTTTACTTGCATTCTAGTGATAATTCTAATGTGTCTATTGTGCATTTTAAACTCATTGGGTCTGACAATTATAAAATGTGATCTACTGCTATGAAAATTGCTTTAAAAGGTAAAAATAAGATGGGGTTTGTTGATGGTTCTTGTGTTAAACCTGTTACTAGTCCAGTTCTATCCCAGCAATGGGAGATATGCAATGCCATTGTTCTTGGCTGGATTCTTGGGTCCTTGTCCCCTGAGTTGTACTTAGGGCAAGTTTACTCAGAAATTGCATCTGAAGTATGGACTGAATTAGAGGAAACCTATGATAAGATTGATGGTTCTATTATTTTTAATGTGATTCATAAAATTAATAGTCTTAAACAAGGTGAATTGTCTGTCCTTGATTACTATCATAAGTTGAATTCTCTATGGAGAGAATTTGACACTTTAACCTTGTTACCTAGTTGTACTTGTGCTGCTCATGAAGGTGTTTTGAAACATAATCAGCTTGTTAGACTTATGCAGTTTCTTATGGGTTTAAATGAAGTATATCAACCAATTAGGAGTAATATCTTGGCTAGGGAACCCTTACCAGATGTGAAAGAGGCCTTTAATGTGATCTCTAGGGAGGAGTCTCATAGAGGACTCCACCCAAGTTCTGGGTCTAACAGCAAGGTCCAACCTGCTGCTTTTATTACTAAGACCAATAATAATTCAAACTCTAATAACAATTTTGTTAGGAGAAATGGTAATGGTAATAATAATAGTGGTAATGGTAATAGGGGACCTAATCCTAATTTGGTTTGTAAACACTGTGGTTTAATTGGTCAAACTATTGAAAGGTGCTTTGAATTAAATGGTTATCCACCTAGTTTTAAAAGAAACCCAAATTTGCCTAAACAATCTGCTGCTGCAAAAAAGTTTAGTGCTAATGCAGATATGTCTCAACCATCCACTTCCTCTGGGTCTATGACTGGGTCTTTCACTAATGATCAAATGATGAAGCTCTTAAGTCTTATCATTGAGAAACCCTCTGCTAATGTCTCTGCTAGTATGGCAGGTATAAAAACCAGTTTTATGAATAATAATGTGCTGTTTAATTTGAATTTTGAGAAGTTTTTTTGTGCTAAAACTGGTTATGTGAGTTATAATGTTACACTTGGTTGGATTATTGATTCTGGTGCTAATCAGCATATGACTGATTCCACTAAGAACATGTTTAATGTGGTTGATATTTCTAGTCTTATGCTTACTGTTGGTCATCCTAATGGTACTATTGCCAAAATATCTGCTATTAGTAGTCTTAGATTGACCAATGGTGTTGTTCTGTTTGATGTTCTTGTTTTCCCTGATTATAATGTTAGTCTGTTGTCTGTTGATAAAATGATAAAGGATAGTAAATTCTTTGTTGGGTTTGATGAACATAAATGTTATATTCAGGATTTGAAACAGGACAAGCTTGTGGGGACTGGTAGTGAGTCTGGGGGGCTTTATTTGTTTGACATGAATAAATGTGGTGAGTCTAACTTTGGTATTTGCAATTCTGTGTTTGTTTGTCATGTTTCCAATAAGTTGTGGCACCAAAGGCTTGGTCACCCTGCTGACCAAGTCTTATCTGTTTTGGGGAATAAAATTGGTTTTAAAAAGATGGATCATGTCTCACCTTGTGATATATGTCATAAGGCTAAACAAACTAGGGAACCTTTTCCATTAAGTGAACATAAAACTGAATCTGTTGGTGATTTAGTTCATTGTGATGTTTGGGGTCCTTATAAAGTCACTAGTAAAGAAGGTTTAGGTATTTTCTAACTATAGTGGATGATTTTAGTAGAGCTGTTTGGGTTTATCTTCTAAAATCTAAAACTGAAGTTGCAAATTATATTGAAAGTTTCATAAAACTTATCTTTACTCAGTTTAATAAAAGGATTAAAATCATTAGGTCTGATAATAGGACAGAATTTGTCAATCATCATTTGTCAAAACTTTTAATTGATTTAGGTATGATCCATCAAACTTCTTGTGCCTATACTCCTCAGCAAAATGGGATTGCTGAGAGGAAACATAGACACCTTCTTAATGTGGCAAGGAGTCTTATGTTTCAGGGGAGGGGGATTCCCCTATCTATGTGGCCTGAGTGTATTTTAACTGCTGTTTACTTAATCAACAGGCTCCCCTCCTCTGTCTTGTCTGGTGCTTCCCCCTATTTTTTAGTGTATGGTAAGGATCCTAGTCTCTCTCATATCAGATCCTTTGGGTGTCTTTGTTATTCCACTATTTTTGAACTCAAATGAGAAGTTTAGTTCTAAATCTGAAAAATGTATCTTAATTGGTTTTTCTAGTGTAAAAAAGGCTTATAAGTTGTATGGTTTGGAAAGTAAATCTGTGTTTTTTTGCAAGAGATGTAAAGTTTTATGAAACTATATTTCCTTTTAAAATGAAGTCTGAAAATGTTTTTGATAAAAATGAATTTGTTTTTGATAAACCAGAACTGAACTTTGATGAAAGTGAGGTAAATTCTTTGAACTTTTTTGATACCCATGGGTCTGAAAGTCCCAATGATGAAGAGGGGGACCCTTCTAATGTGTAAGGTAATGGCAGGGTATCTTCAGATGACAATGATAATTCTGTCAATGAAGAAGATGCACCACCCAGATAGATGATACTATCACCTCTGAGGGCATAAATCAAAATGTTTTCAATGGTGAGGATCATGGTGAAGCACCACCAAGTGTGAGAAGGTCTACTAGACATAGGAGTCAGCCTATTAGGTGTAATGACTTTGTTGTGGGTAGCAATGTGAAGTATGGTCTTGAGAAATATGTTTCTTATTCTAATCTGTCTAGAGTGAATATGTGTTTTTCCACAAATTTAAATAAGTCTTGTGAGCCTAAAAATCTTGCTGAGGCAACTCAAAATCCTATGTGGAAAGAAGCCATGAATTCAGAAATGGAGGCTTTACATAGGAACAATACTTATGATTTGTGTGAATTGCCTAAAGGCAGGTTTGCCATTGGTTGTAAGTGGTTATGGAAACTTAAGTACAAGTCTTCTAGTGAAATAGATAGATATAAAGCTAGGCTTGGTGCCAAAGGCTTTAATCAGAGGGAAGGAATTGACTATGAGGAGACATTTAGTCCAGTTGTTAAAATGGTTACTGTGAGATGCTTAATTGCTTTATCTGTTTACAATAAGTGGCCTTTGTTTCAACTTGATGTTAATAATGCTTTCTTATATGGTGATTTACATGAAGATGTTTACATGCAATTACCTCCTGGTTTTTATGATAAAGATGAAACCAGAGTGTGTAAATTGAATAAATCTCTTTATGGGTTAAAACAGGCTCCAAGGCAGTGGAATGAGAAACTTACCACTGCTTTGATTGAAAATGGTTTTAAAATGAGTGTTCATGATTATTCTTTATACACTAAAGATAAAAATGACATTTTCTTGGCTCTCTTGGTCTATGTTGATGACATTGTCATCACTGGTAACAATATTGATGAGATAGAAAAGTTTAAAGGTTTTCTTAGCTCTAAATTCATGATTAAGGACCTTTGTCCTCTCAAATATTTTTTGGGTATTGAAGTTTTAGAGAATAAAGTTGGTATGTGTTTATCTCAAAGGAAATATTGTTTGGATTTGTTAAGTGAGTATGGCTTGTTGGCTTGTAAGCCTGCTGCTACTCCTATGCAGCAAAATGTTGTGTTAAGTCATGTTGAGACTGAAACTGACAAATTTTTGTCTAACATGACTGAGTATCAAAATTTGGTTGGAAAATTGATTTATTTGTCTGTTACTAGACCTGACATATCCTATGCAGTTCATTACCTAAGTCAGCATATGCATGCTCCTCTTAATTCTCATTTCACTATTGCACTTAGAGTTTTGAGATATTTGAAGCAGGCTCCTGGTACAGGTATTCAATTTGAGTATGGTAATAAGCTTAATCTGTATGCTTTTTCAGATGCGGATTGGGCTAAGTGTCCTATTTCTAGGAAACTGTTTCTGGTTTTTGTGTTTACTTTTGCAATAACTTGATTTCCTGGAAAAGTAAAAAACAAGCCACTATTTCTAGAAGCTGAGTATAGATGTCTTGCATCTACTATCTGTGAAATTGTTTAGATTGTTAAGATATTTAAAGATCTTGGCATTGATGATATTTTACCTGCAAACTTGTTTTGTAATAGCAGTTCTGCTATTCAGATAGCTGCTAACCCTGTGTTTCATGAGAAAACTAAACACTTTGAAATTGATTTGCATTTATTTAGAGAGAAGGTAGCTTCAGGTGTTATTAAAACCTTGAAGGTTGCCTCTGCTAACAATGTTGCAAATATATTTACAAAAGGGTTGAGTATTTCTCAACATAAGCAGTTTTGTGATAAGCTTGGTTTGGTGGATATGTTCAAGCCATGAGCTTGAGAGGGGGTGTTGGAATATATGGTTATGTACAAGCTCATGTGTTGATATAATAAGTCTAGGGACTTATTATGTCAACTTTCACTGATGTTTGTATGTTTAGCTTCTGTTGGCAGGTTTTACAATCTACAAGGGTTAAAGTGTAACTTGTGCTTATATAAGCTGGTGCCTAACCCTAGCTCTCAGAACTTAGCGTATTCTTCACACACATTCTCTCATTCTCTCTCTGAGTTCATTGTTAGTCTGGTATTGGTTTGATCTTCTTGATCAAGTATAGCAGTTTAGTTTTTCTTATTGTTTGAGAGTGTTGTAGTGAGGTGGAATTGTATCTTGATCTTTGTAGTGAGATAGATAGGATCCTTCTGAAGGGGACTATCTTTGTCTTTTGTATTCGTTTGGTGAGCACACGTTTTGTGGACTCATCTTCTTGTATATTCAAGTTAATAAAAGATTTTCACCAAGGGGTGGTTGGCTGGGTGAATTTGATTGTGTTGTGGTTGATTTTGAGATTATGTCTATAGTTTTAACAATTTTACCTGAAAATATAGATGTTGGTAAAAGTATATGGAAGTATGATTGTTGGTTTGATCAACTTTTTAACAGCAATTCAATCGATTAATATTATAAACTTTGGAAATGTAATACAATAAATACATTATAATAAAGTAAAAACATTCGGGAAAGCACCACTTAAGTTTAAAAAGCCTTTAGCAACTTCGGATTGAAGTAGCACTTGGTTGATCAAGTTATCTATGTTCAACATAGATGTCATGGATTCAGCCTTTGTCTTCCAAACCATAGCCGTTTCTCTTATCTCTTTACCTTTTTCCTCAACCATCAAAATCCTCGCAAGTTTTTCAACCTCTCTTCTTTCCACATTACTATCTATCTCCATAGCGACCCCCCATATATTACAACTATACCAACAATTTGTCTGTTGTTTAGCAAAAAAGGGCCAACAAATCATTGGAACTCTACTTGATATACTCTCTAGAGTTGAATTCCAGCCACTATGAGTCAATAACCCTCTGATTGATGGGTGGTCCAATACTTTTTGTTGAGGGCACCAACTTGCAAGCAACCCCCTTTTGCTCGTAGCCTCCAAGAACCTAGGTTGCACGGATACGGACACGGTGTCCGACATGGACACGGCGATACGGCAAAATCTAAAAATATAGGACACGGACACGGCATGGACACGGGAATTAAATATTTATTTATATATTAAAGGTCACAAGGTTGAAAAGGGCATTTTTCGATTTAAATGCTATAGTTACAAGTATAATAGAGATAATAAAAACGTCATAGTGACTAAGCGGCATTTTTATAACAAAACATTTTACACAAACTAAAAAATGTCCAAATTTACATCGACAAAGAAATTTTTTATACAAGTTATTTAACAAAAGTCCATTTTTATATTAAACGCATAAAACAAAATACAGTAAATGCTTCACTCTAGTCACCTCACATGGAAAGAAAAGTATTACTTAAAAGACTTTGACTTTTATCTTAATACTAGCTTATAGACCCGTGGAATCCACGGGATTTTAGAGGGTTTTTGTTTAAGAAAAAGTTAGTACGTGAATAAAGTAAGAAAGAAAAACGAACGTAAACGCTATAAAATTCTCTTTTAACGGAACAATAAGTTATAAGTGACTGAAAGTATAAAATACAATGCTTGTAAATATTTGTGTAATAAACGTTCATTGCCACTTGATCTCCAATATGTTTGTTTTGAGAAGCAAATGCATGTAGTGACCATTCTAACACTTCAACAAAAGGTCCATTCCGTGAACACCTAATAAGTATAAAAAAATGTATGTAAAAGAAGTTTGGGATTTATAATAAGTGTAGATAAGAAAAATGCCACAAAACATGTAATATGTATACTGTACATACCTATTGACTGTTTGATCATAGACCTTGAAGAACTCCTTTATATACTACATTTATAGTAGTTTTTATAGGTTACCATCTGCATCTGAAACAACAACCTTCAAACCTTTTTTGCTTTTGACACGTGAAAGAGCCACATATAGCTGTCCATGTGTGAAAACAGGACATGGCAGATACAATCCGACTTTTGAAAGCGACTGCCCTTGGCTCTTTTTTACTGTCATGGCGAATGACACCAAAATGGGACATTGTTTTCTCACGATCTTTAGAGGTAAACGTTTATCAGATGGAGTAATTCTCAATTGTGGTATGATAACCTTATTTCCAAAATATGTCCCATTAATGATTTGTGCTTGAATAGAAGTTCGTGATAATCGTAAAACTTGAAGTCATGTCCCGTTACACAATCCATTATATTGTCCATAATATCGCAACTAAGGTAAACCATTTCCTCACCTGGAAATGTCTTAAGCAAATGATCATTTATATTGTCGACCACTTCATTGGTCAAAGCAAGAATGACCTTTTCTTGAAAATACGACGGATCATCTATGTGATTCAAAAGGTTTTGATAGCTAAAATCTACAATTGATGTTATCGGGTCAGAAGCATCATGTATTAGAATATATGTAGTCCATGTTCAATGTGAACAACGAAATATGAGGGAAAAAAAAGAGGTAAAACTAAAAGGAAGTTGTTGATAAGAATATATGTAAAGTTAATACATGGTATAAAATATGTCAGTTATGTAGTTGTACATACATATTGAACATTGATCATAGATCTTGAAGTATTTCTTTGTAGACAACGTTTATAGTACTTTTCGAGACATTAACATACATCATCACAAATTACAACCTTCAAACCTTTTGTGCTTTTGACCCTGGAAACGGGAATTTAAAGATTGTAACTTTTTAGGGATCATGAATAGCATGGATGAAACTTTTTATTTTTATGTGATCTTAAGACTCATGTCAGCCTAAGTTTGCATAAAACATGTTATAAGTGTCAAAAATCATTAGTCTGCTAATAAATGGGTATTTTTATGTATAGATTGGGTTGATATGAAGCTTATTGTCCAAATATTTTATTTACATACTCATATGAATTTAAAGTTTCATAAATCAAATTATAGAAGAACACTTAAAGTAACTTCGGTTCATGTTCATTATACAAAGATTAACTTTAGATCTTCTGGACCCGCTCAATTACTTTGACCCTTTCTTTTAAACTGGTATTTAAGTTTTTCATGTTTGACTACATACCTCGAATTAAACCATCTATAATTAAATGATTTTGAGTTAATAGCATATAATTAAAAAGAGTAAGTTGCGTCAAAGATCTCAGACACATGCCAACAATTTCTTCAATAAACAAAATTAGAGGAGAGGCAAGATGGGCGTTAGTGAATGTAACTAATCTCTCAAAATAGGTGACATTGTATGTTCTAAATACATGTCTATGGGTGTTGGCGTGGGATAAAGAAATTATTCATTAAAAAGTTGAGTGTGTAGATAGAGTAATAAACAACAACAAATGTAAACACGTTTCATTATTTTTTTAAAGGAATAATAATAATAATAATAATAATAATAATAATAATAATAATAATAATAATAATAATAATAATAATAATAATAATAATAATAATAATAATAATAATAATAATTGTTGGATCGATATACTCTAACCAAACTAACTATGTAGCTTGTAAGGGTTTAGTAATCTTGGATAAATCCTTAACTACTAACAATGAAACACTGAATAACTCTGTTAAGTATGCGGAATTTACTTTAACAAAGCTAAGAAGAATTAACAAAGAACTTTGATTATATTAAACCTTTGAAACTGCTTTTATACACAGATTCACCAACAACCTTAATATCTTTAATATCGAACTTTGCATGTATCTCTAAAATCGTATATCTCTAATGCCAACCTAGGGATCCTTTTATAGGCATAAGGAAAACCCTAGTCGGTTTACAATACTTGAACGACAAGTAAACTAACTCTAATCTAAAGAACATTCTAGAATTACATAATAATCCTTAAACGTTTTACATTGTAGTCCTTTTATCATAGCAGTTCTTTAATAAGCAGCACTTTGACTTTTATGAGAAGCAGTATTTTGATCTTCCAGCAGTACTTTGACTTTATAACCCAACAATCCTCCCCTAACTTGAATTCTACTAGCTTGATTTCAAGTTTCTTTGTCTTCCTCTTAATTCATATCATCTTTAACTTCAAGGAATGATTGTATCTTTCTTTACTGTAATTATGTAGTCACCATCAAAGTACTCTTCATCAGCAATCTTTATCAGCAATTATCAGCAACAATCTTTACAGCTACTCAGCAACATATTGACATAAGATAAATCAAATCTTTTAAGTTTCATATTATTCTCATCACTTCCAGGTGTGTTAACTCCTGTGAGAGGTGAATCATTGAAAAATAATGGATTTTGATGTCTCTTTACCAAAGCCATTAACTCTGGAGTAGCCAATGTTTAGGTTAGTAAACCATGGTACATTGATAACCATATGATTTTTAGCAAATCATCAGCTATCAACGGATTTGAGTAGTCTTTACCAAGAGCCGTTTGCTTTTGGACTAGCTAGTTCTTTTTAGCACAATCACTACCATTGTGAACTAATTACCATATAAATGGATTTTCCACAGCCTTTACCACAAGCCATTATCTTGTGGGCTAGCCAACTCTTCACTATTACAGATATGGTGAGTTGAAAACCATACAATTTTTAGTAAATTGTTAACTAAAAACGGATTTGATAATCACATCAGAGCCGTACCCTCATGATGAGTCAAATTCTTTCTTGTCTATTAAACATGGTGAGTTGAATACCATTTGTTGTGTAGTACAAGTACTATCACCATGTGTGACCCAAAAACATTTTGTTGCTGTTTTGTGCTTCAAAAAGTATTTTGCACACTTACAAAAATTGCTACCTTATAAAGAACTTTACTGGTTTAAAACTTCAAGCAGTACTTTGGTAGAGTACTGTTTGTATAACAATACTTTGAATAAAGTACTTTGTTATTCAAAAGATATATATAATAAAACCATACCAGTATTTATATATCATCCTCTGCCGAAATTGTCCACTTGATGAACAATTCAATCACCATTAGAGCTGTATCATTCTCCTGTTCTACCTCCATACCATGTTCTAGCATTCTGATCATAAGATCTCTTGTAAGAGGATATCTCCTTTCTGCTAGCATGTGAATCATGGTTCCATCTTCTAGCTCTAACACATGTACTCCTGCTGAATCAAAGTATCTCCAACTTTGAATCTCCCAATCTTCTTGATTCTTCCAAATATCATCTGTACTTGTTGCTTCAGTATCCCAAAGAGTTGTAAGATAACCCAACAAGACTAACCCTATTCCTTTCAGTGGAATATGTTCAAAATAAGCTTGTATCTGCTGGTATAAATGGAGTAAATTATCTCTGTCTATAAGATACAATATGTCCCACAGCAAATTAAATGCTCTAAAGCTTTCATCTTCTCTGTGGAAAACAAAATAATCTCCATCTTCTTTTGATTCTACAACCTCCAATGCAGATATCTTAGATTTTATCTCAACAGCTTCTTTTGCCTTGGGATAATCAAAATCAACAACCCTTAGATAATTCCTCAGCTCATCCACCGTATCAGTTCTTAATTCAATTGTGGTCTTGAGCTTCTTTGATGTCTGTTCTTGAGTTGTTGTTCTTTTTCTCTTTGAGCTTCTTGTTTTAACTTTATCCATCATCTGTTTTCCTTCCTCAGTATCAAAACCAATAATACCATCAACTTGCCTTTGATAAGCTTCTCTGACAGCATTATATAGATCTTTCATCTCTTGATACTTTAACCTCTGCAGACCTTTGTATCCACGACTTTTCAAATAATTCATGTAAAAATTTCTTTCTTGAGCTTTTGTCATTGGTCTTCTTGGTTGAACAATTGGCTTGATTGAAATTTCAACTTCAGTATCTAATTCAGCTTGTAACTTTCTGGCAGCTTCTTCACCTTGAGCTTCTTGAAAAGCCCTTATCTGTGCTAAAGTAAACTCCTCCTTCTTCTTCTTTTTCTCTGACTCTACCAAGATTCCTTTCCCTTTATCCTTAGGATCTAGATCTTGAGTAGGTTGAGAAGAAGGTTGTACATCTTGAGTATGTTCAACTCCAGGAATAACAATACCTCTAGGTCTGGATATACTCATCATAATCTCAACAATAGTCACATCATCACTATTGGTAGATTTTCTAACCTCTTCTTCCTGAACTGGATTGGATGGACCCACATCTTCTTCAAAATCCAAGGTCCTTGGTGTGATTAAAAACTGTCTCACAGTACCTTGATGAGCAATATCTTGATGAGCAGTACCTTGAACATTTTCAACACCAGTATCTTCCACATCTAATTCCTCTTTATCACCACTTCTGACTTGAATATCAGCATCTTGAATATCAATTTTCTCAATCTCATCAATCTTTCTCTCAGCAGTATCTTGATGAGGAATGTTTTCTTCAAGTGGTGTTATTTGAATATCATCATTAAAATCAGCATCTTCATTCACATTCGCATTCTGCAAATTCTTCCCCAATGGGAATGAAGAATGTTTCTTGAGCTTCCTTTTCTTGGAATTAGGTTTGTGACCACGTTTCTGTTGGGACTTGACCCATATCCTGTGATGTTTAACAAGTGGCCAAACAAACCTCTTCAATCTTTTGAACTTGTTGCTCAACTTCAAAAGCAGTGCAGCTTGATCTTCATAAGCTCTATGCAGTCTCCTTATTTCCCTTGTCAAAGCATAATTATCCAGAACTCCTTCTTGAGCAGGTGCCTCCTTATCAGCCATGACCCCCTCATCTCCTCCAGATGTTTGAGAACCATCTGTGGAAGTATAATCATTGGGAGTGGGTGGTTGATTCTCAGCATCATCTGAAACAGGACTAGCAGTACCTTGCAGAGAAGCAGTCTTTTCTTTGGAAACAGTATGTTGAGAAGCATCTCCTCCCTCTGAGTGTGACTGCTCAGAATGTTGTGAAACATCTTGAGCTTGGGATGGAGTGGGAGCAGAGTCTGAATGCTCAGAAGCATGGTCTGATTCCTCTTGAGCAGCATCTCTAACAGCTTGTGCCATTTCCAGAATATGTGCAGTGAGAGGTGTATTCCTTCCAGAGAACTTAGCAGTCTTGGTAGCCATAAAAGTGAACACCTTGTTAGGAAGAGCAATGGCTGGCAAGAAGTCTTGAGGTTTGGGAACACCTTCAAGCTGTTTGTTCAAAAAGAGTTAAATGAACCTGGGATACATCAAAAATGGTGAAACATTCTTGATATGTTTGTGCATACCATCAAGAATCATGAATGAAAAATTGAATGGCTGATTGGTAGCTAATCCCACTAAGGCAGATGCTATGGTTTGACTAAATTCATTCCAAGCAGTACTTTTGTTACTGAGGCAATGAAGTAGAACATGAATCAGGTACTTCCAATGTGGACTGAATAAGGGTTTCTCAAATGTAAGCCTAGTAAGTGAACCCTCATACCCAATATCTCTAAGTGTGTCCCAAAGTACTTGTTTGTCAAACTTCACACTATCTTCTTCATCATGAAACATAAGGTCTGTGCGAATACTAGTCTCTATAATCCTAATATTACGCCCAACAACTTTAGCCGTAATGAATGAGATATCTGGTTCTTCCCAACCTGCTGCAGCAGTAGCCCAAAATTCTTGAATCCATGGCCCAATAATATCTGGATTGACCAATAAAGAGTAATTGATTGAAGACCCAGTTAGGAAATCAATCGCAGCATGAAAATCGAGATTTAATTCGGTCTTATTCAAATTAGCAATCATATTATGTTTACTGCAAGTGGAACGAGCCATTTGTGAATTTGTATGGATGATTGAAGTAGTATGTAGAGCGTTAATTGAGAATGGAAGTGATGGCATAAAGATGAATGAGAAGTGGAAAAGTGAGAGTAAAAAGGCGGTAGGGTTAGTTAAATATGGATAAGATATAAAAAATCAAAATCCATTAAATGCGTATACCGTTATTTTGGCATATATCCCTTCCATAACAAACTTTCTACCATTACCTCGGATTTTTGACCGTTAGAACAGTACTTTTCCACGCCAGCAGTACCCTTCAGAGCAGTACTTTCCATATATCAGGGAGCAGTACCTTCAGCAGTACTTTGGCAAAGTACTGTTTCATCAAAATATCTTTTAACATTGACTCTTTGACCAAAATATCTTCTGAAAGTCAACCCGATACATTTAATACTTTCCATATTTACTCCCCAAAGCTACCAAGGCAAGTAGAATTGAATGATCATCATTAATAACCCATGAGACTTACTTGCCTATAAAAAGAACTACCATTAACACTTTTCTTCATCAAAACTTAGTATCTTCATCACAAAACCCTAACTTCATCATGAGCAACTTCCCATTGATATACATCTCATCCGATGAATCCACTGATTCAGAGATCAATTACTTCTCCGATTCTGATTCTGATTCTAATCCAAGATGGAGTGGTTATTTTCCTCCTATTGCATCAAGCTCAACCAACCTAAAACCTAACAAAAAGGTTTCAACTTCTGCTCCAGCTTCATCATTATCCAGTGAATTGCCACAAGCCTTGACACAAGCTCTAGATTCTGCTTTAAAGAACATGAAGTGGTCTGCTCAAAAGAAGCCTGCAAGACCAGAAAGACCTCCAAAGCAAGTGCTTGGCCTGGCTTGCCCAAGGAAGCAATCATCTTTTGATGACAAGAGAAAGATTGCTCAAAAGGCAAATCACAACTATCAGGGAAATGGAAAAAGGAATATGGAGTAGGTTATGTAGGATGTAGGTTGGGTAGGGTTGGTGTAGGTTGTTTTGATGATGTATCTCAGTCTGTATTGTGTCTGTGTCTCTAGAATGATGAATGTAATCAACTTTGAATGATAATGAATAAAATTTCTTTTCTGTTGAATGATATATGCAGCCTCCCCTCAAATAATGACTAACTACTAATGCCTCCCCTCAAAAGTAGGTTAATTATTTATCATACCAATACTTACCACCAAATTCTTGAATCTTGAAACATCAAAGCCTTTTGTGAGTAAATCTGCTACATTATCATCTGTGTGCACCTTGACAACATTAATGAGTCTATGCTCATAACAATCTCGAATAAAGTGATGCCTAATCTGAATGTGCTTGGTCTTGGAATGGTAAACTGGATTCTTCACAATACAAATAGTACTCTCATTATCAATATTGATAGGAGTATTCTTGAAATTGAATCCATAGTCCAAGATTTGATTTTGCATCCATAATACTTGTCCACAACAACTTGCAGCTGTAATATTCTGCTTCAGTAGATGATGTTGCTGCAATTGTTTGTTTCTTACATTGCCATGAAACTAATCTTCTTCCAAGATATTGGCATCCTCTAGTGGTTGATCTTCTATCATAATTATCCCCTGCATAATCACTATCTGAAAAAGCTTCCAAATGAAAAGGTGATTCCTTAGGATACCACAATCCTAACTTAGGTTGATGCTTGAGATAACCAAAAATTCTCTGTACTGCATTCATATGAGAGACCTTGGGTGAGACTTGATATCTTGCACAGAGACAGACAGCAAACATAATATCAGGCCTTGATGCAGTTAAGTACATAAGACAACCAATCATAGATCTGTAAAGCTTGACATCCAATGGTTTTCCATCTTCATCTTTTCCTAATGAGTTTGAAGCTTTAATGGGTGTTGTGACTGGCTTGATAGTACTGAGATTAAACTTCTTAAGAATGTCAGTGACATACTTATCTTGACTTATGAAAATTCCAGTACTTGATTGTTTAACTTGAAGCCCCAAAAAGAAAGTTAATTCACCCATTGAACTCATTTGAAATTCTTTTTGCATGAGCTGTTCAAATTCTTTCACCATAGACTGTTTTGTGGCTCCAAAGATAATATCATCCACATAAACTTGAACAAGCATGATATCCTTTTTATCTCTTTTAATGAACAAAGTCTTGTCAATTGCACCTCTCCTGTAACCATGTTGCAATAGAAAAGTGGAGAGTCTTTCATACCAAGCTCTGGGAGCTTGATGAAGGCCATACAATGCCTTGACAACTTTGTAGACTTTGTTTGGATGTTCAGGATCCTCAAAACCAGGAGGTTGTTTAACATAGACTTCCTCTGTAATTTTGCCATAAAGGAAGGCACTCTTGACATCCATTTGATAAACTGGAAATCTCATACATGATGCAAAAGCAAGAAACAACCTTATAGCTTCAATTCTTGCTATAGGAGCAAACACTTCATCATAGTCTACTCCTTCTTCTTGTCTATATCCTTGTGCAACCAATCTTGCTTTGTTCTTGATAACATTTCCTCTTTCATCCCTTTTAACTCTGAAAACCCATCTTGTACCATTTACCTTCTTGCCATCTGGTAAATCACATAGTACCCAAACTTCTTGAAGCTTGAATTGTAGAAGTTCTTCTTGCATAGCTTCAACCCAACTCTCTTCAGTTAAAGCTAGAGCTATATTCTTGGGTTCTTCTTGAGATATTAAGCAGGCAAACAGGCATGTTTGTTGATCCTTATGATTCATCCTGTTTTGTTTATAAACAAAGCTAAGTAAAGCATTATGTTGCTGTGAAAAACCTTTAGCTTTTGTTCTTGTGAGCACTCCTGAAGTTGAAGGTCCAATGATTTGATCCACTGGATGATTTTTATGAATTCTTGATGTAGGAGTTGATGGAACTTCAAGATCATTATCCATATTTGTGAAGTCAGGATCTTCATTGGAATCTGAGAAAATACCTTCATCTTCTAACTCATCATCAGTGTCTACTAAGTCAGGCATGTTAGGATCATTTAAATCCTTAGTAGAACTCACAATTGGTTCAGCAGTACTTTGATCCAAAGTACTGTGATCCAAAGTACTGTCATCCAAAGTACTGTGAATATTTTCTTTGAACTTTCCCTTTTTCTTTGCAGCTTCATAGGCTCTCCTTTGATCATCTTCATGGATTTAGCTAGTGTTTCTTGAAAGAGCATCCTATTGAGTTCATCTTGAATTACTTGATCTTCATTAGAGAGTATAGAAGTTGGTTCAACAGTACTTTGCTTCTTCTCAGTGGTTATGGGCTCTTCATCAGTAACATCTTCTGATCTAACATTGACTCCATGAACAATATATTGTGAATCTTCTTCCTTGTGAACAACTTGATTTTCTTCTCTGACAGGCACATAATTCATAGAAGGAGTCAAACTATCAAGATCAAAATACCAGTCAGGACCTTTTCCTTTTTGATTCTGTTGATCTTCCAGAAAATCAACATGAAGACATTCTTGAACCTTTTTGGTAACCCTGTTGTACACTCTAAATCCTTTACTGTTGGTACAGTAACCCAATAAGTATCCTTCTTCTGACTTACCATCAAATATTCTCAGAGAATCAATAGTATTGAGAATAGTCAGAGAGCATCCAAAAGGTTTTAGAAAACGAATATTAGGTTTCTTACCCATAAGCAACTCATAAGGTGTCTTCATCTGAGGTTTAGTTACTGATACTCTATTCAACACATAGCAAGCAGCACTTATAGCTTCAGCCCAAAATTGAATAGGTAATAAAGAATCTGCAAGCATTGTTCTTGCTGCTTCTATAAGTGTTCTATTCTTCCTTTCTGCAACACCATTCTGCTGTGGAGTTCTAGCAATACTAAACTCCCTCTTAATCCCTTTCTTGGCACAAAATTCATCCATTAACTTGTTTTTGAATTCAGTCCCATTATCACATCTAATACCTCTAACTTTGAGTCTCAATTGATTTTCAAGGGCTATAATAAGATCATGAATAGCATCAAAAGTATCATCTTTAAATCCCAAGAAAAAGACCCAGCTAAATCTACTGCAATCATCTGTTACAACTAAGCAGTATTTCTTCTTGTTTAAGCTTGAAACAGAAATAGGTCCAAATAGATCCATGTTCAACAACTGCAAAGGCTCTCTGACAGTTCTTTCCTCAAGCTTTTTGCATGAAGCTTTATGTTGTTTACCCTTCTTGCAAGCCAAACATGAATGATCAGTCTTGAAAGTTTTAGAAGGTAAACCTCTAACTAAATTGCCTTTAACTAGCTTGTTGATATTCTTGAAATTCACATGACCTAATCTTCTATGCCATAGATGTGCTTCTTCAAGTGTTGCCTTTGCTACTAAACATGTTGCTCTTTCAGTAGACTTGATATTCTTCAAATCAATACTATACACATCATTGGTTCTTGGTACTCTCAGTGTTACCAAGTGATCATCTACAAACTTAAACTCAGGAGAGAGAATGAGACATTCTGTGTCAGTGAATAACACAGGGTGCTTCTTGTTACAAATCTGAGATACTGATAAAAGATTGAACTTAAGCTCCTTCACATAACGAACATTCTCAAAATCAATACATCCTGTCTTGATGGTTCCTTTGCCAGTAATTCTTCCTCCTTCAGGATCATCTCCAAAAGCAACTCTTCCTCTATAATATGTCTTAAAATCTGACAGTAGCTCCTTGCCTCCTGTCATGCTTCCAGAGCAACCACTATCAACAATTAAATGATCTTTAAGCTCCTCTTCTGGGTTGCCCTGCACAATAATGAGAAAGTTAGTTTCTTTGAGGAACCCAAGCCATTACTGACTTGTGTTCCCCTTGTGGAGAGACATACTTAAATTCTTTGAGTATGTAATCTCCACTGTTTTTGAAAACATGATCAATTACTTTCTTTTGTTCCAAAACTTGTTCTGTGTTTTCAACATAACTTTCTTTTACAACAAAATTTTCTTTTTCACCCAGACATTCTAAAAGTACTGTTTTTCCCCCAGCAGCACTTTCTTTCTTGACCCATATGGTTTTAACACTTTGTTTTGAGCTCTTTGGTTTAGGTTATCTATTTGAGGTGTAAGGCCTGCTAGATTGAGTGTAACTGGATCTCCTTGGTCTTACATTAGCAGTACCTTGATTGGGTGAAAACTTCCTAACAGTACTTTGTGAAGGTACTGTTTTGGGCTTGCCAGTACTTTGAAAAGTGTT
>LBNU01023726.1:4907-28963 GCA_014162995.1 Artemisia annua
GCCCAGAAACATTCCCAGCCCACTCCCACCAAATAAATATAACCCGGCCTTTATATCAAAACCCAAGTCAACCCATCTCCCTGGTAAAAAATAAAATAAAACGGATAAAAAAAAACGCGCCACTTTATTTTTACCACTATTCACCTCCTTCCCCAATTCACCCTGCACCATAAAAATCACCCTTCCCTTTCTACCTCGTACCCTCTAGAAACCTCGTACCCTTCGAGAATATCATGCCAACGTGTCAGAAGCCATCTCAACTCTGCCAACGTGGACAAATTGAAGCTTTTCATTGGATAGAAGGCACTGGAAGGTGATAGAATAAATGAGAGTGAAGAAATTCGTGAAAGTTCTAGTGGGAGAAGGATCAAGAGAAGAGATAAGGATTCTTGAAGCTTCAAACCGCCTTTCCATGGCTATTAATAGAGATCCCCTGCCTCATGGTGAGATGTGTAGGTTTAGGTGTAGTTTAGTAGTAGTTCTAGTGTAGAATTTAGAGTCTAATATAGGATTTTAATTTAATGTCCAATGTAATGCTTTCTTAATGTAATCAACTCTTTTTAATGAAAGTTTACTAGTTTTCTTGTTCATCTAGTTTATGCAATTCTCTTTTTAGCTTAATCCCTTTAAAAGCATTATAATTTCTGTTTGTTTTATAGCTTATTTAAGTTACTTCAAGCCTTTCAAATAGTTAAAACTTGTTTCATGTAATAGTTTTCTTGTTCAAAAAAGAAGAAGAAGTTAGTAGTGGTGTAAGCTTCTGTAAGCCTTTATCTCCACTCTCATAAGTTCATGAGAGCTGATCCATAGCTCTTGTGAGTTTATTTCAGCCTATAGCATCATAAGTTCTATCCTAGCCTTCGTATATCAAGTAAGTTCTCTTTTCAGCTTTCGCATTCACTTTAATATTAGTATAGTTATTGTTCTTAAAGCTTATTCCTGCATTAGTGTAGCTCATTTTAGTTGGTTATATGCTTTTGATTGACTTGTGCATGTTCTAGATATAGGTTGCACTCTTACAGCCCTTATTTAGTTCCAACTGCATTTCTAGGATCTGGTTGTTCTTAGTTGTTTTTCTTAGTCCTATTAGCTTTAATATAGTCCACTTTATCTGCATTAATCATAAAACTTGTAGGTATAAGCTTAAAATTTAGGTAAGTAGTGAAATTTAGGGGGATTGCTAGTTTAAGGGGTGTTTGGATTAGGCAGTTAAACTGTGTTCTGTGGGGTTTCTTGCTGTTACTACTGCATCAGCAGATCATATTAGGCATATATAAGATATTTCATCATAAAAATAGGAGGCTATATAGTAAAAAGTCAAGGTTCACTTAAATGCTCATTTGTTCCTACATAAGTGATTATATGAACCTGTGATCTTTCATACACTTAGATAATAGGTGCATCTAGGATAAACAACTTACAAATTAGCTTAACATTACATGTAGGATAAGTATTGATAGGTAGAAATCCATTAGTCAATTTAGGATTGCAAGTAAAAAAGTCAAAGTTGTGTGAAACTTGCCTAATAGGACCTAATCTAGGGGACATCATTTGGCTGCTAAATTGCTTGATATTGTATCTTGGGGTTAGTTCACAGTACAAAAAGCACATATAATCATTTTCAAGCAAATCCAACATTAATTACTAGGGTAAACTGAATCATCAATTCTGTCCCAACTCTATTTCAGCACCAATAGTAGGTTTTAAGCACTTGTACTAGGGTCAAATTAGGTGTCAATTAGGCTTTATAAATTAGGGCTTTTAGGTTTTTTTAGTAGTATCGTAGGTAGTCTTTAATTTGCCCCTTAATTTCTCCCTAAACTGCTTATTTAGTGCTTATAATTTAGCCATAAAGTAGGAGACTTGAGCTTGTTTCTGTGTAATATGTGCATTGCTTTTCTGGCTTATTCTGTGAGCTTATTTGGGTTATCTGAGTTAAGTTAAGCCTATTTGATTCACTTAAACCTGTGTTGAAAGTTTGGAGCTTATTGGATAAGAAGTGCTTAAAAATAAGGCCTTATTGCAACTGCTCATTTGCCCAAACTGCTTATTAGGGTCTAGTTTTTAGGTAATTTTATTTTTCTTAGGTTTAGAATAATATTTTGGAATTCTCTGAAAAATTTCATAATTTTCCAAGTTCAGTTAGTATTTATAATAATTAAAAATAGTTTTAAAGTACTTTTAAATCCTTTTTAATTAATATAAATTAATAAAAAATCCAAAAAATATTTTTTTAGATTTAAAATTAGTTTAATGATATTTTAGATTTTTCAAAATTAATTTTTTATTTTTTTAATTATTTGCATTTTTAATATATTTTAATATTTAAAAATAGTTTTTAATTAATAATAATTGAATAAAAAGTCAAAATAATATTTTTCTTTTTCCTAAAATTTTTCTTTTGTCTTTTAGAACGTAGGAAAATCATTTTCACACCCGTAGGAGTAGTAATACCTTAAATTCACTTTTTATTTTGCGCATTGACGTTTATTTTACGTTTTAATTACGTTTTTAGGTTTTAATTACGTGTTAGACTTACGTGCTTTCTTATTTGTGCATTTTTATTTCTCATAGTGTAATTGTAGCTTAGGGTTCCCCATAGACCCTCTTCCCATTCACTTCACGATCAAGAACTCACGAACTCCATTCAGCCTTCGTTGGGAAATACGACCCGGGGATACATATTTACCCGTGCTATCCTCGGAGATATACTGCTATATATATACTATAATATATATTGTTGTTGTATCAAAATTTTTGGCGCCGCTGCCGGGGAAGGCTTGAAACGAGTGCGTCGATTCCGTTCGTTGTTTTTGTGATTTGAAGATCCTTCCTCCCCGGAAGTTACTTATTTTCGTTATATTATAAAAATACAAAAATAGAATAAACAAAAACACTTTTCCTAAAGTGTTTTCATAAAATCCAAAAATAAAATAAACATCCTCACTTTCTTTGAAAGTGTTGTAAACCGTGCCCAAATAACCAACAAAACAAATCGTGAAATTAGTCGTTACTTGGATTACTTTGAGATTACAACCGAATAAACGAGGAATACGGAAGTCTTGACATTAAATTGCAGACTGAAGAGGACGGGTTTTTAAGCATCTACGGAGCACCTTTGTCCTCCCGCCTCGCCGCGCGTAATTTCAAGGGAAACGGTTACGGTTAACGTAGCGGTTACCAAAAATAAAATAAAAGTTGTTTTTGTTGTTGTTTTCTTTGTTTTGTTTTAATACTTAAAAAAACCCAAAAATAATTTTAACCTCAAAGTTGTTTTTCATTTCTTTTGATTTTCGTTTTCGTTTCGGTGTATGAACACCCGTTCTTCGTCAAACGACTTACTTTCTCCTTTTTCGAATCCCGAGCGAATTATCCGTCAAAACAATCGTATTCCTTTCCCAACCGTTGAGGAAATGAACAATAACGGTCAAAATGTTGCACCCCCGCCGGTGGGTGGTGCACAACAAAACGGGATCCCTCCGGTGGGACCCCGACCGGTTTATGATTTACGTCCGATGGAAGAACAACTCTAATCACCCTTCCAAGGTGTTAGGAGGGCCATCATGATTCCCGCTATCACCGCAAACCAATTTGAAATTAATCACGGGTTACTCAATCTTATCACGGGTATATCCTTTCACGGTTTTGATCACGAAGACCCTTACGTTCACATTAGGAATTTCACCGACATTGCTGAAAAATAAAGATCAATCAAGTTCCTTATGATGTGGTTAAGATGAAATTGTTTCCCTTTTCGCTCAAAGGAGCAGCCCGGACTTGGCTAGAAAAGGAACCACCGAACTCAATTCATACTTGGAATGATCTAGCTAACAAGTTCATCAATCATTTCTATCCTCCTTCCAAAACTTCTAATCTCCGAACTCAGATTTTCCGATTCCAACAAGGTTTTGATGAATCATTCAGTGAAGCGTGGGATAGATTTAAGGATTTGCTCGAAAAATGTCCTAATCACGGGTTTTCCGACTTGCATCAGATCGATACTTTCTATAATGGATTGAATCCCGCTGATCAAGATTCTCTCAATGCTGCTGCGGGTGGAAATTTGTTGTCTAGAAACACTCAAGAAGCTTTCACCTTCATTGAAAACAAAGCAAAAGTGAGGAGTTCTAGATGCAAAACACAAGTCTCGAGTACTAATAGCAAATCTAATGACGATGTGATGAATGCTCTTGCGACTCTTACCAAACAAATTGGTCTTCTCGTCAAAGAAAAAGAAAAACCGGCCCAATCCGTCCACGCTATTAACCCAAGTTGTGAGAATTGTGGTGGTCCCCATCCGTATTACGAGTGCCCAGCCGCCGGTGGCTACACTCAAGAGAACGTCTACGCCGCAAACACGGGAGGTAATTTTTACCCACCCCAAGGAGACCGTAATCTCCTCAGCTACCGTTCTAACAACTACCTTGGACCACCCGGTTTCAACAACCCGAACCCAAATGTGCTTAATAAGAATAATCAACCAAATCAGAATCAATCTAGGGTTAATCCAGGTTTTTCTAATCAAAATCAGGGTAATTTCAATCAATCACAAAATCGGGATTTTCAAAATCAGGGAAATTTTCAAAATCAAGGCCCGAATCAAGGGAATTTTTATCAAAATCAAGGAAATTTTAATTATGGAAATCAAGGGAATTTTCAAGGAAATTATCAAAATTCTAATCAAGGGAATTTTAATCATGGGAATTTTCAAAATTATGAGAATTTTAATCAAGGAAATAATGCTAATCAAGGAAATTTTTATGGTCAAGGTTTTCAAAACAACCCGGGGCAAAACTTTTATCAAAATCAAAATGCTGCTCAAAGTCCATCACCCACGTATGAGTTGTTGAAACGTTTAGTTCTTGATAATCAAAATCAACAAATGATCAATAAAAATCATGAAGATAGAACAAGGATATTAATTAAGGAATTAACCGAAATCAAGAAGTCTTTAAATGATCGACCCTCGGGCTCGGGTACTTCCTCTACTCTCCCAAGCAATACGATCGCCAACCCGAGGGGCGATGCTAAGGCGATCACGACGCATAATGGTGTTTCATATGATCGACCCACGGCTCCAACTACCTTTTCTTCTCTTCCTTCCAATGTAGTGGAACGTGAGACCGAGGCGAAAGGACCCGGTAATTCCTACTAATAACGGAAGAACCAAAAACGTCCATCCTCCGGTTATCCCATTCTCTAGACAAGAGTTTTCTAAGACAAAAGTTGGTCAAGTTCCTTCAATTAATATCCAACAAACGAATCCTAATCCGAAGCCACGTGAGCAAGCTAATGATAAAAAGGAATTATTCTTTCAAATATTCCAAGATTTGCCTTTCGATGCCAGCTTTGCGGACACTCTTCTTAAGCTTGCTACGGAAATGAAAACTATGCTAAGCAATAAGGATAAATTATTTGAAAAAGCAAAAACTCCATTAAATGAGCATTGCTCGGCGGTTCTCCTTAAAAAGCTTCCCGAAAAGCTTGGAGATCCCGGCAAATTCCTTATTCCATGTGATTTCTCGGGAATGGTTGAATGCTTAGCCTTGGCCGATCTTGGTGCAAGCATCAACCTTATGCCTCTTTCCATATGGAAAAAGCTTTCTCTTCCCGCACTTACTTCTACGCATATGACTCTTGAGCTCGCGGATCGTTCTACTGCTCGACCTCTCGGTATAGCCGAAGACGTTTTTGTGAAAGTTGGAAAATTCCACTTCCCTGCCGATTTTGTGATTGTCGATTTTGATGCCGATCCACGGGTTCCTCTCATTCTCGAGAGAGGATTCCTAAGGACGGGCCGCGCATTGATTGATGTTTACGAAGAAGAAATAACCCTACGAGTTAATAATGAAGCCGTAACTTTCAATCTCAATCAAACTTCGAGATACTCCTCTAATTACGTATCGGTTAACCGAATTGATGTTATTGACGTTGCTTCTGATGAGTATGCTCAAAAAGTTCTTGAATTTTTAAGTGGCAATCTCACTCCTACGTCTGAACCGGTCCTTTCCGACTCTTCCCCTTCTCTCACACCGGTTGAGGAAAGTGTTTTCACTAAGGAAGAGCTCGAGGTTTTATTTCATGATGAGCTAATTTCATCTGAAATTGATGCTACCGTCTTAGATCCGGAGGGAGATATCCGTTCACTTGAAGAGATGCTATATAATGAGCCGTCACCTTTACTCCCTCCAGATGATAAGCCGTCTGAATCCGTTCATGTTATCAATTCTAAGTCAAATGAGTTAAGTAGTGGCAGTACCACTTCTAGAGTCGATTCTCTTCTTGAGGAGTTTGCCGATGAACTCACTCACATCGATCCAATCCCACCGGGGGATAAGGACGATATCTTTGACTTTGAATCTGATTTGAAAAAATTAGAATTTTTGTTGAACCATGATCCGTCTAAATGTGATTCTTATCCCGAGGAGTTCGCCGATGAACTCGCTCATGACGATCCATTTCCATTAGACGACGATAATGATCTCTTTGACTTTCATGCTGCTCGTGAAGACGTCGAAAATCTTTTGTGTCATGCTCCATCACTTGATTCTTACTCCGAGCTTAACGATTTCCAAAGTAATGATGATCTTTTCGATTTTAGGGCCGATCAAACAGAATGGAAAAATCTTTTATATGGAAAACTTTCTAAGGATAAAAACATTGATGACAAAGAACCTAAATTGGAAAACGTAATTGAAACTACAATTGAACGAAATAATTTATCTCCTCATTCCCCCGAGGGTGATTTCTTTTTCTCCTTTGAGTCTTCCATCGAGTACCCTGCTGAGTTTTCATGTGAAGACAAAGTGTTTAATCCAGGTATACTCGATGATGATAAAATTCATCCTTTGATGAAATTAACTCTAGACGAGAATTTTAAGTCTCCTTCCACTAAGGAACTTTTAATTCTGGAGGAAAATTAATCCCCTTTGCTTATTTCTGATCAAAAAACTCTATTCTTCATGAAGATTAGGACTTTGCTATCATTTCATACTGGGAATGAGGACACTATTCTTGACCCGGGAGGAGAAAATTTCTATCAGGAGAGTCTACTTATTGCCAACATGATCCCCACCCTCCCTCCTGTGGTTGTCCTTGATATTACCCCGTCGAGCTTTAATGTGACTTCTCTTCTTTTTCACTCCATCAGGAGTGAAGATTTCATTTTTGAC
This sequence comes from Artemisia annua, assembly GCA_014162995.1. Lineage (NCBI taxonomy): Eukaryota > Viridiplantae > Streptophyta > Magnoliopsida > Asterales > Asteraceae > Artemisia > Artemisia annua. Next base: position 12,080 of record LBNU01023726.1, read on the forward strand.
CCCGGCATTTCTACTACTTAAACCCGTGGGTATCTCATTGGGGAGCGAGTCAAGCTACGTGACTCGGTAAACAAAAACAAGCGCTTCGTGGGAGGCACCCCATGCTTATCCTTTTTATCTTTTTCCTTTTATTTTCTTTTACTAATAAATAACCATGAGGAGGGTCCCCTCTTCCATTTTCTTGTGTTTGTTTTGTGCTTGTGTTTTATGTCCAGATAACCCGAAAATGAAGACTCTCGTGCTCGTCGTGCTTGTCCTTTCTCCACTCGAGTCTCATTTTCCGATGCTTCTCTCATANTTTCCTTTTATTTTCTTTTACTAATAAATAACCATGAGGAGGGTCCCCTCTTCCATTTTCTTGTGTTTGTTTTGTGCTTGTGTTTTATGTCCAGATAACCCGAAAATGAAGACTCTCGTGCTCGTCGTGCTTGTCCTTTCTCCACTCGAGTCTCATTTTCCGATGCTTCTCTCATATCCTAATCGTTTCGTTTAACGTTTATCTATTTGGCATACCTAATAAACGGCCTTAGATTTACGTAGGTTACCCTTACCTTCGAAACATTGAGGACAATGTTTCACTTTAGTCTGGGGGGGGGGTTTGTGAATCTTTCGATTCGATTTTTACCTTGCATTTTGCCGAGTACTCACGCAACCCCGTTTTTCCGAAAAATTTGAAAAATTTTAACGAAAAAAGTACAAAAAAATGAGAAAAATTTGAAAAAATCACAAAAACATAATAAGTTTTGACATAATGTTGACTTTTCCGCTGGTGAGAGTAGGAATAAAATTTTGACTTGATCCGGGCGTGTTGAGCCCTAGCTTGTTCCCTTAACCATTCATAATCATAATACTTGGTTATCGGCTAAGCATCCGCGGATCTCATTATTTGAGATTTTAAATTTGCGAAGAACGAGAAATGATAGAGTTTCTCTAGAAGTTAAATGCTAAGCATGGAGTAGTTGGTTCTCTTTAAGGCTCATCGAGGGTACTTGTGACCTTTTGTTCCCACAAAATTGTCTCACCACATATATAATTGTTAAAATAATTAAAGATATCGACTTTTAGCCGACAATTAGTTCTTGATTTTCTCACAAAAATCCTCGACTTGAAAATTGGGTACACATCGAGGTAATAATAAATAAATAAGTGAATGTTGAGTGAATAAGCTACGGTTCGAGATCGGGCCCTTGGATCCTTAGTTCCAAAAGGTTTTAGGTCTTGGCTACCCTCTTGCGCCGGCCCTTGGACCTCTAGTTCAGGAATGTGTGAGGTCTTGGTCTAATCACCTTGGATCCTCATTTCAGGAATGTCTAGAGTCTTGGAACTCTCCGTCGTAACGGCCCTTGGATCCTTTACTCCGAGTTGGTCTAAGGTCTTGGAATTACCCCGTGAAGCTCCGTAGTATGCGTTGTCAAAGAAAAGTCAAGTGAAAAAGAATAAGAAAGTCAATATATATATATATATATATATATAAATATATATATATATATATATTTATATATATATATATATATATATATATATATATATATATATATATATATATATATATATATATATATATATATATATATATATATATATATATATATATATATATATATATATATATATATATATATATATATATATGAATAAGTTTAAATTCCTTGATGTGGACCTTAATTTCATTCGCAATGATTCTTGTGAGAAGATAAATAACTACTTGGCGTCTAAAACTTAATATTTTTATCGGACTAAAAATTATCGAAACGAGAAGATTATGAAGAAATTTATTTACAAAAATAGGAAAATGGGAACGAGGGGTTTCACAAGTAACTTCCATGAGTAGCGTTAGCATCTAACTTGTAAATAAGCTGTGATTTCGTTTTTACGCTTGGCTTGGGAACTTGTGAAAAATCAGGGACGATGAATTTTATCCATACGGTCACTTCTCTCTGAGTCGTGATTCTACTCCATGATCCTAAAAGTTATCCCTAGGATAATGAAAAGTTAACATGCCGTCACCCAAATAAAGTTAGGTTGTAAATATATAGATAATAAATAAAAAGATTAAGTAGGATAACCGGGGCATTTTTGGGATTTAAAATTTAGCAGTCTCTTTTGAAAATTTTGATACTTTCAAAGTTGGTAAAAAGAGATGACGAATTTTAGATTTTAAAAATGTGAGCTTATAACATTGCGTGAGGACAGGCCAATATCTTAGTTTGGGGGATTTTGGTATGTGCTTAAACACATACCTTTTCTTGACCAAATTAAGACCAAAAAGACCAAAAACCCGACCATAAATGCCAAATATATATGTTTTTGTGTTTTTGTACATGCAGGTAACAAAATATGAGAAATGGACAAAAACCGAGCCAAAATCACCAAAAACGAGCACGAGATGTGGAAATAGTCAAAGGCCGGGACCGGGAATGCTAAAAAGTCAAAAGAAGCTCAACAAGTCAAAAATGATCCCTCAAGTTTGAAGAATCAACAAGAAAGACTCCTGGAAGAACTTTGAAGAAATTGTCAATATTGGTCCCTGAACTTTCAAGACTTGTCAAGAATGGTCCCTAGAAAAGAATTATTATGAACAAATGACATGTCAAGCCCTTCAAGAATTCAAGTTTATCAAAGTATGGCCCTTGGATTGAGATTTCATAAGTTGGCAGAACAAGTCCCTTGCAAAATCAGAAATTACAAAGATTAGTCCCTATATTTACGTAAACCATAACTGGATCCTCAACTAAACACTAAACCCAATACTTTTCAAACCCACTTATATCCAAAACCCTTTACCCACTGCCCAGAAACATTCCCAGCCCACTCCCACCAAATAAATATAACCCGGCCTTTATATCAAAACCCAAGTCAACCCATCTCCCTGGTAAAAAATAAAATAAAACGGATAAAATAAAACGTGCCACTTTATTTTTACCACTATTCACCTCCTTCCCCAATTCACCCTGCACCATAAAAATCACCCTTCCCTTTCTACCTCATACCCTCTAGAAACATCGTACCCTTCGAGAATATCCTGCCAATGTGTCAGAAGCCATCTCAACTCTGCCAACGTGGACAAATTGAAGCTTTTCATTGGATAGAAGGCACTGGAAGGTGATAGAATAAATGAGAGTGAAGAAATTCGTGAAAGTTCTAGTGGGATAAGGATCAAGAGAAGAGATAAGGATTCTTGAAGCTTCAAACCGCCTTTCCATGGCTATAACTAGAGATCCCCTGCCTCATGGTGAGGTGTGTAGGTTTAGGTGTAGTTTAGTAGTAGTTCTAGTGTAGAATTTAGAGTCTAATATAGGATTTTAGTTTAATGTCCAATGTAATGCTTTCTTATTGTAATCAACTCTTTTTAATGAAAGTTTACTAGTTTTCTTGTTCATCCAGTTTATGCAATTCTCTTTTTAGCTTAATCCCTTTAAAAGCATTATAATTTCTGTTTGTTTTATAGCTTATTTAAGTTACTTCAAGCCTTTCAAATAGTTAAAACTTGTTTCCTGTAATAGTTTTCTTGTTCAAAAAAAAAAGTTAGTAGTGGTGTAAGCTTCTGTAAGCCTTTATCTCCACTCTCATAAGTTCATGAGAGCTGATCCATAGCTCTTGTGAGTTTATTTCAGCCTATAGCATCATAAGTTCTATCCTAGCCTTCGTATATCAAGTAAGTTCTTTTTTCAGCTTTCGCATTCACTTTAATATTAGTATAGTTATTGTTCTTACAGCTTATTCCTGCATTAGTGTAGCTCATTTTAGTTGGTTATATGCTTTTGATTGACTTGTGCATGTTCTAGATATAGGTTGCACTCTTACTGCCCTTATTTAGCTCCAACTGCATTTCTAGGATCTGGTTATTCTTAGTTGTTTTTCTTAGTCCTATTAGCTTTAATATAGTCCACTTTATCTGCATTAATCATAAAACTTGTAGGTATAAGCTTAAGATTTAGATAAGTAGTGAAATTTAGGGGGATTGCTAGTTTAAGGGGTGTTTGGATTAGGCAGTTAAACTGTGTTCTGTGGGGTTTCTTGTTGTTACTACTGCATCAGCAGATCATATTAGGCATATATAAGATATTTCATCATAAAAATAGGAGGCTATATAGTAACAAGTCAAGGTTCACTTAAATGCTCATTTGTGCCTACATAAGTGGTTATATGAACGTGTGATCTTTCATACATTTAGATAATAGGTGCATCTAGGATAAACAACTTACAAATTAGCTTAACATTACATGTAGGATAAGTATTGATAGGTAGAAATCCATTAGTAAACTTAGGATTGCAAGTAAAAAAGTCAAAGTTGTGTGAAACTTGCCTAATAGGACCTGATCTAGGGGACATCATTTGGCTGCTAAATTGCTTGATCTTGTTTCTTGAGGTTAGTTCACAGCACAAAGATCACATATAATCATTTTCAAGCAAATCCAACAACAATTACTAGGGTAAACTGAATCATCAATTCTGTCCCAACTCTGTTTCAGCACCAATAGTAGGTTTTAAGCACTTGTACTAGGGTCAAATTAGGTGTCAATTAGGCTTTATAAATTAGGGCTTTTAGGTTTTTTTAGTAGTATCCTAGGTAGTCTTTAATTTGCCCCTTAATTTCTCCCTAAACTGCTTATTTAGTGCTTATAATTTAGCCATAAAGTAGGAGACTTGAGCTTGTTTCTGTGCAATCTGTGCATTGCTTTTCTGGCTTATTCTGTGAGCTTATTTGGGTTATCTGAGTTGAGTTAAGCCTATTTGAGTCACTTAAACCTGTGTTGAGAGTTTGGAGCTTATTGGATAAGAAGTGCTTAAAAATAAGGCCTTATTGCAACTGCTCATTTGCCCAAACTGCTTATTAGTGTCTAGTTTTTAGGTAATTTTATTTTTCTTAGGTTTAGAATAATATTTTGGAATTCTCTGAAAAATTTCATAATTTTCCAAGTTCAGTTAGTATTTATAATAATTAAAAATAGTTTTAAAGTACTTTTAAATCCTTTTTAATTAATATAAATTAATAAAAAATCCAAAAAAATATTTTTTTAGATTTAAAATTAGTTTAATGATATTTTAGATTTTTCAAAATTAATTTTTCATTTTTTTTAATTATTTGCATTTTTAATATATTTTAATATTTAAAAATAGTTTTTAATTAATAATAATTAAATAAAAGGTCAAAATAATATTTTTCTTTTTCCTAAAATTTTCTTTTGTCTTTTAGAACTTAGGAAAATCATTTTCACACTCGTAGGAGTAGTAATACCTTAAATTCACTTTTTATTTTGCGCATTGACGTTTATTTTACGTTTTAATTACGTTTTTAGGTTTTAATTACGTGTTAGGCTTACGTGCTTTCTTATTTGTGCATTTTTATTTCTCGTAGTGTAATTTTAGCTTAGGGTTCCCCATAAACCCCCTTCCCATTCACTTCACGACCACGAACTCACGAACTCCATTCAGCCTTCTTTGGGAAATACGACCCGGGGATACATATTTATCCGTGCTATCCTCGGAAGATATACTATTTTATATATACTATATATATATATATATAGTATATATATATATATAATATATATATATATATATATATATATATATTGTGTAGTGTAATCAGGGGGTGGGTCTCTAAAAGTAAAAGACTTAGCGTTATTGGGAAAATGGTGGTGGAGGTATAAAACCAAGGGCAAAATTTTTTGGTGTAGAGTGATTAGAAGCATCTCATGTGTGTTGTAGTTTGGTGAAGGGTTAATGTTTGTATTATTGGGTTATCGGGTTTGTCGGGTTGAGTCGGGTTTTGAACAGTGACTGCTCACCGAGTCAAAGGTAGTATTTAATATTCCAAAGTCAAAATATCAGTATTACCATTTGAAAAACTTGAATTTGTACTTAACAGACAACAATCTGATAAGGAACCAATACCTACGCATTTGAAAAGCTTGAATTTGTACTTAACAGACAACAATATGATATTGACCTACTGATAAACAACAATCTGATAAACAACAATATGCATTTTAAGACCAAGCACCCCTGTTGATAGATTGCACACGTTCTAGTAGTACCAAACACCACTTGAATTTGTCATGTTTTGATATTTTCAGCAGACTTGAATTTGTGACAGAATTGCACTTGCAAACTACATTTTTAGATTATGCACTAGTAGTACCAAAGTTACATATATTACGATGTTTTTTTAGCACTTGTTGATGTCCTTTAGAAAAAAATTGCCCCCCCCCCCCCATAAAAAAATTCCTGGCTACGCCCCTGTGTGTATTGCATTAAAGTTTTCTTCTTTTTGTTGTTTTTGATGGATATTTTGATTGGGGTTTATGATAAGGTGAATAAATTTTGATGTAGGATTTTGACAAACTGTGGATTTATTGTGTCATCTATGAAAACTAGGCTCTGTTCTGCTTGATATTTTTATAAAGTTTGCTGCTTTGTGTTGTTTTTGATGGATATATTGATATGTGTTTATTACTATGTGAACAAACTTAATGAATTTAGCCAACGTTGCTTGCTTTTGTTAGATTTCTGCATATTTGTTCATTAGCTTTCTTATCAAAGGTAATGATCAGTGTTACTTTGATTGATTGAGTCTTTGATTAGGTTTAAGGGGGTGTTTGTTTAAGCTTATATGTGGCGTATGAGCTTATTTGTGTTTGTGGCTTATTTTGTTAGATTTCTACATATTTGTTCATTAGCTTGCTTATCAAAGGTAATGATTAGTGTTACTTTGATTGATTGAGTCTTTGATTAGGTTTAAGGGGGTGTTTGTTTAAGCTTATATGTGGCGTATGAGCTTATTTGTGTTTGTGGCTTATTTTATGGGCTTATATAACATTGTTGTGATATAACAATCTTATATAAGCCCATAAATCTACAAATAAGCCAAAAAATTGAGGATTATGTTATATAAGCAGAAATCACATAAGCTCATAAGCCCACATAAAATAAGCCACAATCAACTGTTTTCGTTCCTTATAATCAGATTGTTTAGAAGGTAGGTATCTAGACCGATTTCGAGCCTTTTTTCTTGAACTTTACAAATAAAACCAAACAACGTAATCAAGTTCCTTAACACACCCGACCCTATAAGAAATAGGGTCTATCGGGTTCGGGTCTATCAGGTTGAGTCTATCGGGTTATCAGGTTGGTAGTTAATGTCATAATACAAAGTTTGCCCGAAGAAGCATTCCATATTTTAAGTATCAAGGAAAATATCAAAGTAAAAACTTTAGACAAAAATTGAGTTTGCAACATGCCTTATGCTTGTCACCGCATTAGAAAATTGCAAATTGCAATAATGTGGCAGTAGCCAAATTCAATCCAAAAATAATGTCTGTGTATATTTTTATGTATGTCTGTTTTGAATATCTTTATGGTAATGTGTAGATGCAGGGAGAGGAAGATTATGGCACTTTTGTGTCACTTTTATTATTAGCTTGCAAGCGTCAGGACGAAACGATTAGATTACCATTACCCAATGAAAAAGATTTCTGGGACAAATTTGCTAAAAAGTTCAGCCAGGTGCTACATCATAAATGGACCCCCAGCAATTGTGAATCTTATTGCAAGAAAATCCGATATATCTACCTTCATGGTGACCGCCAAGACCTTTTCGACCAGGTTTTGTGTGTGTGTGTGTGTGTGTGTATGAAGTGTTGCATTTGTTTTTAGACCAATTTGATTGCATATACATTTTGTGGTTTGCAGCATTCTTCCACTACTACTCAGAATATGATGCTGTATGCTGGGATATACAAGGATACACTTGCACAGGTATTCGGAACATATCGCCATTATTTCTCAACTCTTGAGCTTTCGCCAACAGCTGTGGTTGATGAGGATGAAGAAAGTGTTCTCGAGACCCCACCAACAAGTAGTTCGTCATTGAAAAGAACTTCACAATCAAAGTGTTCCAAGTTAGCAAAGGAGTTGGAGTTGTCAGTGCAAGATGATATTTCTGAATTGGAAAAACGTGATATGTTGGATATGACAGAAATTTATTTTGCTGAAAAGTATCGCAAAAAATCCACATGGGCAGTAATTTGCTTTCAGAAGTATGACACCTGGGAAGGGAAGCGTGACTTCATTCTCAAAGCGATGAAGAAAAGGAAGGGAGGTATATATATATATATATATATATATATATATATATATATATATATATATATATATATATATATATATATATATATATATATATATATATATATATATANGCGCGTGTGTGTGTGTGTGTGTGTTTATTTACAACTACAACTGCAACTACAATTATAATAGGGTAAAAGCCATATATTAGCAACGAACTTTCAAAAAATTTCAAATATAGGTAACAAATTCTGTTTATTACTAATCTAGTAAGTAAAATTTGGTAACTTTTTACGTTATAGTGCTTATGGCCCCACTAAATCACATTGCTACCGGTTGTCTCAAAAAAATGACTGACACGTCATTTTAACCCATTTTTTTGTGTTTTTATTTCTACGGTGGATTTACCATGTCACCCAAATCACCCCTATTTAAGACCAACATTTTTCACTTTAACGTTATAATAAAACACGATTTAGCAGTGAAAAAAAACCCCAAATTATGAAACCCTAATTTTTACAATCGTTCAATTAAAAGGAAGATGCCCAAAGGTAACATTAAAATTGTTGTTTATCTACTTTAGTTAGTATGTTATCCTACTTTAATTCCATTTAAAAAACTAATTTTTACTAACCCTAATTTTGTTTATAATGACAGATCAAGTGTTTACTGTGAACTTACACCATGATGGGGCTTTTATTCCCAGCCCTTTAAGATATGTACAAGGTGATGAAAAACAAATCACTGATATCGACTTTGAAGGTATGAGCTTTAATGATTTACGTGAGGTTATCAGGCATTTAGTTCATGGCCTTGTTTATAGGTTATATTACTGCCCTATTAGAACACCATTGAATGTGGGTATTAAAGAACTTAAGACTGATAATGATGTAAAAGACTTTATTAGAGTTGGGTATGAAAACAAATGGTATGTTGATTTGTATGTGGAGCATTTTAACTATGATGTACCTGCCGTGTGCATAAAGCATCTACCTTATGCAAGTTTGATTCAAAGTTTTCAACCAAAAGTGTATATACCGTTTTTCAACCAAATGTGTTTATAACACTTGCTCTCTTGCACATCATGACTGTCAATGAAGCATATAAATAACCAAAAACACATCATCTGTGTCACCAAAACATACCATTTTCATTCATCAATCTGTTTCATACATTCAAAATACATTACATCCACCATTGGCATCCTACTTTATCTTCCTAACATACATAATAACCTAACATAACATAGCCTAGACATCAACTACTTCATTGCCATGACCAAACACATACAAACAGCAAATGCAAAGAAAGTTGACTTCCAAAAAGTCAACGATTGCAAACTTTTCTGCAATTCATGGTTCTTTTGACCCAACTCAGCTTCAAGCACTCCAATCCTCCAATGACGGTTGCCCTCTTCGCCCAATTGACGCCTTTGTTGTGGATTCAAGAGAGTGTACATCTGGTACATATGCATCCTATACCAATCCTTATCAATCTCTGGATCATACCAATCCCAGAATTCACATTTCTTCTTGACGGGTTGGTATCGGTAAGGACAAACAAGAAACCTTCTTGATGGATTAGTGTGTCCATGAAGTTAAAACCATTAAGGGTAAATCACAATCACATGTGCGATCTTGAAGGTAGATTGACGACATGTTGGGGTTTCAATTAGGATTTCGATTTGGGGTTAAAAAATGACTGCGTGTTTTTTTGTTATAGTCAATTAGGTTAAATAATAACTTGGGCCGAGTTTCTAAGGTTTAGGGTTAAAAGTTAATGGGTCGGGTTATAATTAGACAAAGACAAGTATACATGTGGAATTTTTAAGAAAAATATTATCTACTTAGATATTCAGCAGGTAATAAGCACTATAACGTAAAAAATTAGCAGGTTTTACTTACTAGATTAGTAATTGGTGTAGTATTTGATTTCCAAAGAAATACTCGTGAAAGTATTTCCCGGGTCGTAGTCCCAACGAAGGTCGAATTCGAGTTTGTCAGTTTAGAGTCGTGAATCCGTGAAGTGAATGGTGATAAAAAGTGAGATATATTGGATATCTAAGCTACAGATATAAAACATAAACTAAAAACAAAGTAAATAGGCATATAAAACAATAAAGGAAAGGACAAGTTACCTAAAACGCTAATTAACCTAAAAACGCAAGTTATAACTAAAATAAACGTAGTAGCGCAAAATAAAAAATGAGATCTAAGCAACACTAATCCTATGGGCTAGAAAATAATTTTCCTCTATTCTAAATGATTAAAGAAAATTTTTGAAAAAGGAAAATATTTTTTATGTCTTTTTATTTATTTAATATGAATTAAAACTAATTTAAAAAAAAACATATTACTAAAAATAACAAAACTTGTCAAATAAATTTGAAACTTTTTTCTAAAAATCCTTAGTACTAAATAAAGCCTAAAAGAAATAAAATATTTGAAAAAGCTAAAATTGAAAAACTCGTATAAGCTAAAAACATATTGCTAGCTTAAACTAAAAAAGAAAATAAAGAGTTTATAAAAAGAAAGGGTTATTGGCAAAAAAAGGCATCATACTTGCCACTTTTTGTCATTGTATGTAGCGTCCTTTATTTTTTTGATTGTAGCACCAACTTTTTTAAATCGTGCCATTGTGTGTACTTTGTGACCATTTTACCCTTACTTTTTTCAAATTTTGAAGGGTAAAATGGTCATTTCACATGGCTAAAAAGTCGCAAAGTACACACAATGACACAATTTAGAAAGGTTAGTGCTACAATCAAAAAAAATAAAGGACGCTACATACAATGACAAAAAGTGGCAAGTATGATGCTTTTTTTTGCCAATAACCCTAAAAAGAAATAAAGAGTAAAGATTTAATGAGAAAAGTCCCTAGGGCATTTGGTAAAGGTTTGTGTGTGTGAGCTGAATGGGTTGGGTTCGAGTCCCACCCATGTCAGTTTTTTTGGAAAAACATTTTTTTTTGTTTTTGCAAATCTTTTTAACAGCTAACAACAACAAATTTTTGTGACATGACTTAAGATGAAAAGCTTTTGATAAGCTCATACAAGCTTTTAAAACCAATAGATTCAAAGTGTATGTTAAAGTGAGAATAGTAAAATCTAGCAGCCTAATCACAAGAGTGCCACAAGCTAAACAAAGACAAGCACAAACTTACACAAACTCAGACCAAGTCAAACAAGCTCATATAAGCAGACAGACAAAATATTTGGGTAAAACGGAGCTAAAATGAACTTGCTGCAGCTGCTGATATAGGGTGGGTTTGGACAGGTCTCAAACTAGCACCCTTATGCAGTTATGAGAACAAAGTAGCAGGCCAAACTAAACAAGCAAACTTAACTCAAATCACAATATAAGCTAAAACAAGTAAAAATTATACTACCAACTACTAGCCAATTCAAAATCATACACCAAATCCTACTTATCCTAAACTATTTTTTAGATCAAAATGGACAGTTGACTGGTGCAGGGCAATGCAGTCCTAAGGGGCTTATTTGAAAGCAATTTCTACTAACCAAATGTGAACTAAAGTTTGAGAAATCAGTTGGTACTTCAATTGTATCCACCAAATAACTCAGAAAACCAATTCTTACACATTTCCAATTCGATTTGATGCTCTAAATTTGATTTGGTAAATTGGCTTTTTGAAACTGAGAGAAACTTTTACCTATGCAATTTGAAGAGAAACAGTTTGTAAAAGTGAATCAAACTAAAGCCTATGAATGCAGAACTACTTATATACCTAGTTGAGTTGAAAATATGCAATGAATGAATACTAAATGCAACTAATGAAGATTATCAAATAACTATTTATTAAATCTGATTTATCAATGCAAATCCTATTAAACTACCAGAAACTACTGAGAATGGCTATAATTCGATTACTAATGACCAATAAAAGCTGATTCAAGTTGATTAAATGGCCAAAAAGGTTCCTAACTCAGAAAATACACTTGTGCCAAACACTCCTATAACTAGTCTTATTTATGTTTTTGTAAATTTAGGTTGAATTAAGCTTATCTAATGATGGAAATTGATTAACTAGACTATATTACTTATTAAAAAGCTAAAGAGACAAAAGATTAAGCACAATAAAAGCCTTAACTAGTTTATCCTAAATATGACTATAAAGGCAATAAACAAGCAGAATAGGATCTAAACTATTAAAAGCAATCAAACAAGCAATAAGCAGAAAAAATATCACTAAACAAGCAGAGATTAAACTAATAAGCACAACATTAAGCAGGATTAAGCTGAAATGCAGAAAATGGAAGTTTGAGTGAACTTACAAATAAGCCAAAAGCTCAAATAAGAGAAGAATATCAGAAGGAGTTTGAACAAGCTTCTGAATAAGGACTAAAAGGACCTATGGGCTTCAACTTAATCACCACAATAAGCTCAGGTTCTTATTTCACCATACCGTTGACTTTCATGTTGACTATTTGGAGATTTGAAGTAAAACAGTAATTAACCAGTAAGAAGCTTACAGAAACTTTTATAGAGATTAAATGAGCTTATGAACAGAATTAAAGGCTTATGAAAACTATTTGAGCATAAATGAAAATTTTAAGCTAAATCATGAAAATAAGTTGCAAAGGAATTACAAAGAAAAACTGAATTTCATTAATTTTAAAGATGATTACACTACTGAAAAGGAGAATTACAAAACTGAATTTAAACTATTACACTAACTTATGTTAAATTCGACCTAAAGTATCCTAAAATCTAACCGCCTCAAATTTGGTGTGAGGAGGTCTTTATATAGCCACTGAGTTGAGGAGCCTAGGGTTTCTGTGGAAGCTCCTAGATCTCGAATTGCAGCCCTTGATTGATTTATGACAACATCATCTCATTCCTTAGCCCTTGGATCACGTGCCATTCTAAATCCACCAATAACAGTAGCTGGGATTGCCAGCGTGTCAAAATTATCTTGTCATTCACCTGACATGGCGTCAGCTTCTAGAACATCATTTAAATACGGGTAATTGGTGTGAGGTGAGATGGGTAAATTGGTGAGGGAGGAGGGTGTACAGTAATTTTTGGGGAAAGGGCGCGTTAAATTATTTTGACTGGGAATAAATTGGGGGGTTTGACCCGGGTTTATGGGAAGGGTTTGGGTCTTGGGTTGTATTAGTGTGGGAGTGGACCGGGTATATCAAAAGAAATGGGCTTATGGGTTAAAAGGGAAAGGCTGGACTGGTATTGGGTTTGTATTATGTGGATTAGGTGTTTAAAAGGTGTTAGTAATTTAGGATAAAAGGTAAAAGGACCATTGTTGTAAAATTTTAAACTCCAAGGACTAATGTTGTCATATTTGTAAATTCTTCTAGGGACTAAACTTGACAAATTATGATTCTTCAAGGTCCAATGTTAACTTATGAGCCCTAAAATTTTTTTTATTTTTTTATTTTTTTTAATTCCAATACAAGTCCAAGGAAGTCAATAGTATGATTCAAAAGTTTTACCATAGTTCAACCCCAAAAGATTTTTTTTTTTTTTTTTTTTTTTTTTTTTTTTTAATGTAAATTTAAAACTGCTTAGCATGCCATCATAGTCTAACGCTCAATTCATCGGCTTATTTTTTTTTTATTTTTTTGTATTATTATTATTTTTTTGATGTTGGTACACATATCGCTCATAAAAATTGAGACTTGTTTCATGAAAGATGTTCCGTGTGTAAAACAAATAATTGAAGTTAATTGAAGTTATAAGTATTTTTAAATAAGACTTACCATACTGATGCAGGTTTTACTGGCTAGGTTTTAATATTTATATAAGTCTCGTTTACCTAAGGTCTACCTTTACGCACTAACGGACAGTGTATCCGATCGTGTGTGGTATAGCTAGTTGGTAAAGCCGAGGTCGTCCCAAGAGCTAAGTGTGTGGAAATTATCTAAGTTTGTGTCACGTTTAAAAGGGGGTTTTGAGTTGAAAGATTAATTAAAACTAAGAAAAGTAAATAACAAGACAATTAAATAAATAAATGAAAGATCAATAAGAGAGAAGTAGTGTTAACCTAATTACTACCCTTTTTATCATTTTGACTAGTTTTCTTAATGATGCATCCTATCATATCGTCTGGGATTTAATTCATTTCGGATCAGAGGGTTAAATCACCTACGTCTATCTTACACCTTGTCCTATCCAAAACTATTGTAAATCCTTGGGTTCATCGGTACGAAAATGCAAGTGTCATTAAGTGCCTCTACTAACATGGACAAGTCTAACGAATGCAGCATGGTCAGATCTTATGCCCCTCTAACTCCGTTAAGTGTCTAGCATCGGTAGGTGGTCCTAGGGTTAATTCGCACGTGTATGGTGATATTTCTATCACAAAGTCACATCCCTAGCGAATTGCTTCCTAGGGTTAATTCCACAAGTCTCTAGGGAACAACCAATGCTAATTACTACGGGAACTAGAGTGTCCCAAGCCTCGCCATGAAAGTATACAAACAATAGATAATAGATGCGTAGAAAACTAAATCAAAATTTCCACATATTTGCTTTATAAATTCTTTCTTACGGCATAAGTTGATGTCCCTTTACGCCGTAGTCTTCATAAAGTCTTGCTACGGCGTAGGTGGATGAACCTTTACGCCGTAGTGAGTGCAGAGTAAGTCCTTCCATTTCCGCGTATGCTCGTTCTTTTACTCATCTTTACCCTGAAACCAAAATAGGAAGAAATAAGAGTATATATTCTTCATACAAATAGAAAATATGAGCATTTTAGGGGGAAATTAACACTTAAATCATGGGTAAATTTGACGTCATCAAATATCCCCCCACTTGAACTCTACTTGCCCTCAAGTAGACCTTATTAGAATAATTCTCAAAAAGATATCCCCCATGAATTAGGAGAATATGAATTTAAAAACTCCCTATGCTAGAATGTATCAAAGCCGAACACCTCACAAAATTGGAACAAACACTATAGTGAGGTGTCTGCACGTGGCAATAGTACAATAACGATATGGGAAGACAAATTGTCATGCCAGTTCTTGCCTGAAGATTGATTCTCCAAGCGAGGTTCATTGTGAATTTGGTTACTTGCCTGGAGGTTGATTCTCCAGGCAAAGTGTGTTGGGCCTTTAGCCTTTTGGGCCTGCTATGGTCGTATGGGTTTTAGCTATTGGGCTAAAACTCTTATACGCTAACGAGTCCTCTCAGTCCATTGTTATATTATATCTATATGATGTGATGATGGACTATGTTTTCCTTGAGATTCGTTACAGGTGACAGGACGCTTCCCAAGCTTCATTAATGTTGCTTGGCCTGGGAAACTTTGTCCATGTACAATTGTCGTTATTATCGTAATATTCCTCATGCACCAGAGGCATTAAATGCTGACAAGTCCTTGTCTTTCCAGTCTTGATAGCCATTTAATTCTTCTTTGGCCCGGATGTTTGACTTAATTGTTTTGAAACCGTCAATCTCTTCTCTCTCTTTTGGTTATAGTGATAATCATTTTAGTGTTTGAAATTTATGCGCCCATTTTGTTTGGCAGCCACGTGAGTGTCCTTTCAACTACTGTTTTTCTTTTCTTTTTTTTCTCGGGTTTTCTGGGTCCATCTTGATGTACGTGCCCTAGTTAAGATCCAATGAGTGTTGGACACGTTCTTCTTGACCAAATTAGGTTTAGAGCATATAAACCGATCATAACTTTTGGGTTTTACTCTTCCTTTCCATATCTTTCATAACTCGTTTTGTAAAGTTTATCTTGTTTCTTTTACCCAGATTTTAGAATTTTCTGTCATATCATCTTGCTTATTTGTTAATATTTGAATCATGAGTTATAACAACCCGTTTGTTGATTTCTACGAAGACGAAGAGAGATATATGCATCCATTAGGTTATGATTGCGTCTTTTTCTTTTCTTTTTTGCTCTTCTTGCATTAGTTTTCTCTAGTTTCTTTTCACTTTCTTTTAGCCATTATGTTAGGTTATGGCTCCGAGAGTGATTCCGAGAGTGGCTGCGAGAGTTCCTCTTCCCACTGTAGGTAGGTAATAGTGAGACGTCAGTGACCCCTCATAAGTTTGAGATTTTTAGGAGGAGATTCCCATTGATTTTAGGTTTCAATCCTCGTCTGCCTCACAAACATGACCATGCCAACGTACCTAAAGAACCCAACACGGTGGCCTTGTATCTTGAGCATGTGAGTTACCGTATTCTTCGGTTTCATCTACACCCTATTTATCAAAGATTTCTAGATTTTTATGGCATTCGTTTCCATAAATGAATACAAGTGGGGTGCAAAAAATCATGACCTTTATCCCTGCATGTTATAATTTAAATGCTCTGGCCAGCGTGGCCGTTTCCAACGCTTTGTTTTATCTGAGAACATGTAGTGCCTAGTGGACTGTAGAGAAAAGGAGGAATGATGGAAAGTTTAAAATGGAGTCTTCTAGGGGCTTCACGGGGTGGCACAATAATTGGATCTGAATCACAATTGTGGAGGCAGATGTGACTCACCAGTTCATTGGCTAGATCCGTCATATCAATCAAGATATGTTAGGCCCCAACTGTCCCAACTGGTGTGCAAAGGGATTTGTATAATGCCCTTTGCAGTTTGGCTGTTCACGAGATCTTTCTATGAGGGGGCCCTGGTGCAAGTTCACCTGAGTACCCATTCAGACTCAGGCTTTAAACTGGTGCTCTACGGAGACGACATGGGTAATCTTTTAATACACACTTTCTTTTTTAAACTTTTCTTTAAAAAAAATACAAAATTGTATTACTTGTTGACATTAAAAAAAAAAAAAAAAAAAAAAAAAAAAAAAAAAAAAAAAAAAAAAAAAAATTTTTTTT
>LBNU01023726.1:35604-56747 GCA_014162995.1 Artemisia annua
CATGTAAAACCTTCTGGGCCGTCTCTCTTTAACTTTGTTCCTGACGGTCTACACCTTTTAACACCTGACGGTGTCAGGTGTAAATTCTTGAAATCTTTCTGGCCCGTCATTTGATAATAGAATTCCACTCTTTTGTCATCCTTGCTGACGGCGTCACCTAGTGACTTCTGACGCCGTCAGGTTGTAAAATCCTGCTTCTTTAAGACTTTGTCGTTTTCTTTACTTTTATGCTCCAAAAACGTCCAAATGTGCATGTTTTCCAGAATTCTTCTCAAAAGTACCTAAAATGACAAAAGGAACGATTTAGGGCAATATTTGATCACATTTATATGAATTAGGGCTTAAATGACCCTCTAAAAGCGTAACACTTTTCGTCTCATCAACGACTCATCCTTATTAACTTCCATTGTACGACCAGAATCCACATCCTTGTTGTTGTCAGTAGTAGCAACACCAAAAGCATCCGTATCATCCATTTTAAGAGCATCAAACTGGTTTGATGTAGAGATCTTCGTTCGACTTGAACTAGCCACATCAGAAGTCTTCTTCTTAGTGCCATCCACTTTCTTAGGTTCAGGAGGAGTCTTTTTGGGTTGATATTGAAATTGCTTACCCACAACAGGTTTAGTATACCCTCCTTGACCTGGATTTGTAGGACCTCCTTGCTTACCCTTTTTCTTTTTAGTGACAGTCTTGAAACCGTCATTAGCAGGCTTAGTAGGCTGAGCAGCAGGTACAACAACTTTTGGACACTCAATCATAGTATGACCAAAAATCTTACACTTCTCACACCGAGGAGGTTTCCACTCGTATTTAACCCTTATCTTCTCAATAGTCGATCCCGATCCATCAAGTAAAGGGATCTCAACAGTAATGCTTTCCTTGAGCACCTCATCCGACTTCACTTCAATCATGCATCTAGCAAAACTACTACGGCCCCACGATTCCTTGCACATTTGGCTAGTAAAAGCATCTAACCTTTTTGGCGTGCCAATCAATGTTGCAAGAAGACTAAGGCCATCATCAGAAAACATAGCAAGAGGAACATCATGGAATTTAACCCACACCGGGATGTTGGTCAAATCCTCTTTAAGCAAATTGGTGTTCAATATCCATGGTTTAAGAATAATAGGGACATTTCTAATCAACCAAGGGCTTTTTTCAAGCACATCATCAACACCTTTCTTCGAATTGAACTTAAAGAAGAAGAACCCCTTTGCATTCATCATTACCCTTTGTAACCCGTACTTAGCCCACGCATTGCGTACATAGTAGTCAACAACAGGAAAAGCAAGGCGTTGGCCAAGAAAGTACCCATACAACGTATTCTCAAACCTATTGTTTACCTCTTCAACCACTTTCATAGGAACAGACAAATCCACATCATTTGATTTCTTGCTACATTCCAACCTACGGAAATTAGATATGTGTTTCTTAGGTTCATTAGAAGTAGCACTCGCATATGATGTAGACGGTTGATTCAAGGACACTAATTTGACATGATATAAATTGAAAACTAAATTAATATAAAAATTTAAATTAAATGAAATGAGACATCAAAGTATGTTAGGCCTATATCGCATGATCCATGACTTCGTCTAACCAAAAATCACTCGATCTGAAGTTTGCATGCATTTCTCTTTTGCGTTTGGCTGATTGATATTGTTCTATAACCTGAGCTAATTGCTCATTTGTTTTGCATCACTTTTTAAAACCTAAGAATTAAACATGTATATACATTGACTTTCACGTATTATCTTTGAGACAGAACGTATAGGCGGTCGGCATCGGTGGTTATCCGACTTGTGAATATATCCAATGTTACAATCATATATGTAACCAGAAGTTCTAGATATAACAAAAAATTGACTTGGCTTAAGACAATGACCCATGTGATCTTTGGACGTGGGTGGATATCCTTTTTTTACCCAAAAAATAAAAAAGAAGTTCTAGATATAACTAAAAATTTGATGCATGGTCTGCTCAGCCGCTAGCTATGCTTAACTAAATAAACGATAACATGGAGCCACTCTTCCACTTACAGCCACACCAAGTATAAATGAAGGAAACAGTAACCCTATCATTCTCATGCAATTCCATTAATAATTAGTTCGACGTCGGCAAGTTGGTTCTTGGTGCCAATTGGGGTCACACATTGATCCATTTAGTACCTTAGAAGTGTGATTCCTTTTGTCCACATTCACTTTTCGCTGCTATATAAACCCTTAACGAACCTCCTATTCTAGGTATTAGCTCAGCATGGGACTATCTTTCATCACTTTTGTGCTCTATTTCTCTAGTCTATATGTTCATTTTAGTTACGTTAACTCTAGGTCACTTAACGAGATTTCATTAGCACCTTCTCTTGCACCCACAGCAGCTATTACACCCAATGTTCAATCTTGTACCTCAAAGGTGTTTAATGTGAGGTCGTTCGGGGCTATAGGAGATGGTGTGACAGATGATACACAAGGGTTCAGAATGGCATGGGATTCGGCTTGTGATAGTGATGAACCCGCGACACTTCTTGTTCCAGAGCATTATAGTTTCTTGATACGATCCATTATTTTCACTGGAAGTTGTGGAAATGGAATGGTTTTTCAGGTAATATAATGCTGTTATATGTATCTTTTGTTTGTTCATGCATGATGTGACTTTTTGCTAAATAAAGAATATGGTTTTTTTGGTATGTGTGTGTGTGTGTGAAGATTGAAGGGACAATTATGGCACCAGATGGACCACGTGTGTGGCCAAAAGGTACGAGCAAGAGACAATGGCTTGTGTTTTATAGGGTAAATGGTTTGTCTCTACAAGGTGATGGAGTTATTGATGGAAGAGGTGAAAAGTGGTGGGATCTTCCTTGCAAACCTCACAAAGTATGGATTATTTAGAAAGAATTGAAGCCTTTCTTTTGCATACTAATTAACTGATTATATTATATGTTCATGACAATATTAGTTACAAATGTTATTATATACGAATGGTAGTATTGTAGGACAAGTTCACGGGAGAAACAACAATTGGTGGAATAACCTGGTCATTTTGTTAATTATATAATTAAAGTATTCACTAATTATAAGTTTATACTCCAATACACAACTTTAAATTTCATAAGAACATTGTTATTGTATTATCCAAGTTCAAATAACTCCAATACACAACTTTAAATTTCATAAGCACATTGTTATTGTATTATCCAAGTTCAAATAAGCTATATATACGAATTAATGCATGGCTAAGTGATTAGTGGTTGTGAAATGATAAGATTGGATCGTATATTAAGGGCCGACTCGACAATAAAGCCGCTAAAGCAAAAGCTTTAGGGCCCTGATCGATTTTATAAGGCCTCAAAAAAGTTTAATAACTTCATATAACAATATTAAAGCCTGCAAGTAATACATACTTTAGCTATTTAACAGAAACATTTCCTATACTTAGATGTTTAAGGAAAAAACACATACTCCCCATTCTAATTGATCAAACTATTAATGAGAGGTATATAATCATTGTTTGATTCATTATTGTTTACTAAAACATATCTGGTTACCATTTAAAGTTTTAGTATTCCATTAACATAAAAAGGATTTTCTTTAATGTTTGCCATCATCTTCAATGATATTTTCTCAAGTTCTTAAATCTTTGGTTAAAAATCTTATAACTCGCAAATCTCAATTATCCGTTTTTGAAATTTTGAGAGAAACATTAATGCAATTTGACTCTTGCAAATTACAAATGTGTCTTCTTTCTTGGCTCTTTGATCAGTCTTAATTTGCTCAAAAACAAGTTGTACTGTACGTGCTAAATCTTTTCCATTAGTTTTATTTATTGCTTTATATATTCATAAGTATTTGCAGTTATCTATGTATTGACAACCCAAAAAACAGATTAAAACCTCAATTTAGGATCTTGCTTTAGGTCTTCCGAAATCTTGAAATGGCCCCACGTATATATTGTTCATAACGTTTGGAACAAATATATTAATTATATGTGATATGATGCTAACAACTTTTGCTAATGATTTGAT
This sequence comes from Artemisia annua, assembly GCA_014162995.1. Lineage (NCBI taxonomy): Eukaryota > Viridiplantae > Streptophyta > Magnoliopsida > Asterales > Asteraceae > Artemisia > Artemisia annua. The sequence continues at coordinate 39,629 of LBNU01023726.1, forward strand.
AGGGGCCGCATCGAACAACCTTGCCCGGTCCTTGTGATAGCCCCGTTGTAAGTCTAAGCCTTGTAACTATTATATTCATCTGTTTATTTTGTTACAAGACAAGAAATATATCTTAAAACAAGCAAAGATCCGACTGTGTTTTGCAAATTCTTGTTTTTTATGCAATTTTTGGTTGGAAAAACACGTAATTTAAAACTTTAGTGATCGGTTTTGCATTTTATATATAGATCAATATGATGCTTAACTAAGAAATAGTAACAACTAAAAAGTGATTCATAATCTAACTTTATAGTTTTCGAATCTTCACAACAGGCGATTAGGTTTTTCATGAGCACAAATGTGACAGTTATCGGACTTAACGTGAATAATAGTTCGCAATTCAACATTCGGTTTGATGGTTGTCATGGAGTATACGTCGATTCGTTAACTATTAATGCTCCTTCTCTAAGTCCCAACACTGACGGAATCCATATAGAGAACACAAACGACGTGAAGATATACAATACAGTTATATCCAATGGTAAGAGTACTTGACCTTTTTAAACCAGATCAAAACCATCAAGCTAACAATTGATAAAAGTTAACTAATTATGTTTTGTTTTATGGTTCCACAATATGTAGGTGATGATTGTGTCTCAATTGGGGCAGGAAGTTATAATATCGACATAAAGAACATAACATGTGGTCCAGGCCATGGGATAAGGTAAATATGACACTTTCAATGCAACTAGTTGGTCGATTCATGCAAAGTGATGTTATAAATTCATGATCTTATTTTATCGATCATTAAAGCTATCAATTTCACAACCATTGAATCATCTTTGACTCGTTGTTACGTTATAAAGCAGCCAAATCATTCATATATAAAGGAACAAAAAAAATGGGTCATACGTTCCAAAACTCGGCATTATGAAAAATGGAGTATATGTCATAGTTTTATTTACGAGTTCATTGGTATTGTTCTTTTGTTCATTATATTGAACCGTCTTAAACCTAAAGATAAAAAAAGTTTAGTTTTTTACTTATCAAATTAGGTTTTAGAAAAGATAAATTTGTTCTCTTACTGGTGGCTGATGTCTGAATTTAATGGCTGGTCCAAGAAACGCATAAGTAGTATGCACGTAGTACACTATAGGCATTTTTAATGGACAAGCAACAAAGTGCTTTTGTTATTTCACTCATTGTTATAGAAAAGATATCAACATATAGTAAGTTTGAAAGTTCACGTAGTACAAAAAGTTTACTGAATTTAAAACTATATTTAAAAACTGCGACACAACTTACTTAAGATTCTCACAAGCAATCATCAAGTAGATCGAGTTTTCATTAAGGTACGATCAAACATGCTTGTGGTGCTGACACACAATAATCTTTCTAATTTTGGTAAGAAAAGAGTGTGTTAAGATGATTGGATTAATGCGTGTTAGATAACCCAAGTTTTTTTTACAACAATTTAGAAGATAATATTGTGTAAAAATATATTTTGGGCGATTTTAAACCATGTAATTTAGCCCATTACACCATTTTAGACAAGCTGAAATTGCTAAATCTAGCAATCATAATTGTGTTTTGCCACATTTTTTGCAGCATTGGAAGCCTTGGGATGAGAAACACACGAGCCTGCGTATCAAACATAACAATAAGGGACTCAGTGATCATGCATTCAGACAATGGGGTCCGGATAAAGACATGGCAAGGAGGGTTCGGGTCAGTATCGAAAGTGAGGTTCATCAACATCCAAATGGATACGGTTCGGAACCCAATCATGATAGACCAATATTATTGCCAAATAAAAGGACGATGCCCAAATCGAACATCAGCAGTACGTATTCATGACATATCTTACCAAAAAATTATGGGTACTTATGATTATAGAAGCGCACCAATTCACTTGGGGTGCAGTGACAGCGTCCCATGTACAAACTTAACATTTTCTGATGTCGAGTTGTGGCCTTCACAAGGCCGAAATATGTTAAATCCATTCTGCTGGAATGCATATGGTGATCTACAAACACTTACTATTCCACCGGTTTTCTGCTTACTCGACGGTAACCCTGGATTGTTTCCCCAAAAAACTGATCTTAATCATTGTTGAAGAATATAAGTTCAAGTGGTTACACGTTTTCGATCAGAATAACTTAAAAGTATAGTGTTTGGATGTTATATCTGGGTGATGTGTGAGACAAGAAAAGGTCCATCCCCTTTATGTTGTAAAAGTTATAGAATAATTTAGTGAAGTTGTATTTAAGTTTATATAATCTATGGTTCAGCAGCTAATATTTTCGGTATACTGTATAGGTTATGTCGACTTGAGGTCCTAAAAATATAATATAGCACACTATCAAGTGCATAGAATCTTAAACTTACATGAAAAACAGGTTTACCAAAGAGTTTATATTTGTACAACTGAAAACATTACAGTATCTCGTAAGATTTAGGTACTTATAACCAAAAATGTCAAGTTAAATCTTCATATTTACAAGTGTTAAGCAATTGATCTACAAACATAGTTACATAATCTACTGAGCATTCCTTTGATGAATAAACCAATTATATCAGTTTAGTTACTTTTCATAAGATATTTTAGGTAAAAAAACAGAAACTCTTTATAGGCATGGGAAACATGCGCCTCAATTATACATTTGAAAGCTCAACTTGGTTGCCCTAATGTTGGAAAGTGACATTTTTTGGAGATATTTTTCACAATCTTTTTTCACTTGTGCACATTGGTGTACAAGCATACAAAGCATGATGTAAATATGATATAACGACCGTCTAATGTGAGCCAATCAAAGTCCCTGACTTTTTGTTTTTCTTTTTCTAGAGCAACTTGTTCGCATATAAAGAAATAAACTATTGCACTATCATTATTAAGAATAAACTATATGATTGGTTCCCATTTAATCTCCTTCTTGGGGTTGAGTTCCATTTGATATTAAATAAAATTATTTTAATTCTATCACTTTTCAAACATTCCACCTAAAAATTAGCAGAACTAATAATTTGTCATTTCAGATTTTGCCAAAAGTTGGTTTTTGGTAACAAGATGATTATGGTCAAAGTATGCATTAATAACCGGATTACCGGACACATGCAACAAGTAATACATTTGTGTGTTCGGCTGTGTGTTCTGATTATATATTTCAAAACAGCAAACAAGTATATATGATTTTGTCTATGCTGTTAAGTTTATAAGAAAAATATTCATTTACAAATACAAATGCATAAAAAACTCTATGTAGTGATCAGACAAGCTATCAAAATCAATGCGCATCATTGTTCGATTTCTCATTTCCACCACCACTTTCCAAATACCATGTTTAGAAAGTAACCTACTGTACACACTGAGAACATGGATTAAAATCTGCTTTAAATTGGACATGCATTCCAACAATAAACTGCCAAAACAACATCCATTAACTGATGTACACCTGAACGAACTATCCGGAAATTTAATTATTATTATGTTTTTTTAGCACGTTTCTCTAAGTTACGTTATTACTATAGCTATAAAAAATTTATAAAAACCAAATGGTTTTGGCCTATCGTTATGTAAGTGTTCACTTATCAAAAGTTTAGAGGTTCAAGTTTTAGTTGAGACGTTTACGAGGTATTGTTAGGTGGTATAAAATGTGTGAATTGAATATGCCTTTTTGAATAGAAGCCATTCCAAATGAAGGGAGCAATCTTTTGAACACTTTTGTGTAAATCGAATGCACATGAATGGATCGAAACCTAAAATCAAATGCTTCATATGACCGTATGTAGTTATACCTAGTGAATCAGTTTAAGCAAATCCTAAAGAAAATTTATCACGCGAGACAAAGATACAACTCCTGCATTTTGTATGTATGTGTGTTTATTTGTGGCTCCTAGTCATTGAATTACATGATCATTATTATTCTGTGGCTCCTAGTCATTGAATTACATGATCATTATTATTCTTTTACATGATGATGCAAGCTTATGCTGTCTTTTGTGGATGCAGACATCTCTTCCTGTGGATGAGATGACTAAATCGTTAGCAAAAAGATGGGTACAATGTGACTAAAAATTTTAAAGACTTATCACGTGGATAGCTTAACACCTAGTGGTGGGCTTAAGCTATAAAAAAAGATGTAAAAGGTGAAAATGCAAGTAAGGTCTATGTGAACCTATTGGGCTCTTTTAATGGGTTTAAGTACCCAAAGAAGAAAGAAATAATATTTTAGTTACTTTCATGGAAAGGAATTAACACATCGAGGTGATGTTTGATTTAACTATGAAGGTCTCGTAATATCTGATTAAGGTTTATTGGTAGGAACAAAAGAGGTTTAGAGGTGTATTTTAGCTTCTTTTATAGTGGTTTTGAGTTGTTTTTGATGTCTTACAAAGGTGACATTTTTTAGGTACCTTTAGGATTGTCTGAACGGGTTTCTCACGAGTGCAGGTAGAGATGTTAGTTGTTTACGTTTGGTGTTTCAGTTTCATCTCTTTAAGACTGTGTTTCTAGCTGATAATTCAACAATATTATATGCACACATGTTATCAGCTTAAAAACCATGAAAGTATAAAGAAGGCTTTTAGACGATATTTTAATAACCGGGTCTCGAATTGACCCGGTCAAGTTACCGGGTTATCAGTTCAACTGGTTCGACTGCCAGGTCAACCCGGTTTTCCATTTGAGTATATTGCAATAACTAAACACCTATAAAATCTTTAAGTTTTAAAATCAAACATAAATAAAGCCTAAAATGTTCAATACCATTCACATTATAGGTTTATAAAACATATATTATATAATACCAAATACATACAATTCAACGACAATACAAATTTTAAAATTGAAAACATTATTATATCCATCATCACCTTCAATCCAAACTTATCTTATACATCTTCTAAGAGCACACGGTATGGTAACTCAAAGGGGTGCGTTAAAGGTTAACTCGGTGCGTTAACTTGGTGCGTTATTGTACCATGTGTCTGCGTGAAATGCACGTTAACTCGGTGAGTGATTCGCTTAACGCATCGTTAAGCTGCATGTTGAATAAAGAAATTAAAAAAAGATCCAATTGGGCCCCTCCAACGTATATATATCCGTTACTTTCAAAAAAAATCATTTTAGCCCCCTATAGTTTAAATCCGTTAGTAACGGGTAGTTTTGTATAAAAAAAACTTTTTCAAAACCATTTTCTCACAACTATAAATACCCATTTAACAAACTAGTTTTTTTTCACACTTCCACTACTCAAATTCAAATTATATACTTCCTCTATAGCAGNAACTTGTTCATTCACAATGGATCCGATTGAAAATCAGGAAAAAGAAAGAAGCTTTTTCGATATAGATGATGAAAGTGATATTCAGTTTATGATAGTCGCGTATGAATATCATCAACATTTGCAACAATTAGAAGCAGCTTCACCACGCCTCCACCGTACCGTGGTCTATCGTGAACGTGAGATTGCCGAAGAACGTTTGATTAGCGACTACTTTTATCAAGGGTGTAAGTATACGAACCGGAATTTTCGAAGAAGGTTTCGTATGAGCCGAAAACTATTTCTACAAATAGTCGAAGGTATTGAATCTTATTATTCCGATCCTCTTCCAGATCATTTTAAATTCTTTAACAAAGGACTCGATTGTATGGGTCGAATGAGTATTAGTACACTTATGAGTTGTACATCTGCCATACGCCAATTGGCATATGGCAACTCACCCAATGCGTTTGATGAGTATTTGCAAAATGGGTGAGCGTACTTCACGTGATTGTCTTGATAATTTTAACAAGTGCATTATGGATTTGTTTATGGCGGAGTATTTAAGAAAACCAACATGGTCCGACGTTCAAAGTATTTATGATAAACATGAGCGTGAACATGGTTTTCCGGGAATGCTTGGTAGCATTGATTGCATGCATTGGGAGTGAAAAAATTGTCCGGTTGCGTGGCAAGGGCAATATGGTAGCGATTTTAAAAAATACCCAACAATAATGCTTGAAGCTGTTGCTTCGCAAGATTTATGGATTTGGCATGCATTTTTCGGGATGGCGGGGTCGAATAACGATATTAATGTTTTAGATAACTCTCCGTTATTCGACGACTTTCTTGCTAACGAATCCCCAAGAGCACCTTATATATGATAAATGGAACCAGGTATGAACGGGGATATTACTTAGCTGACGGAATTTACCCATGGTGGTCAACTTTCGTCAAATCCTTCTCGGCAACAACTGACGAAAAACATGGTTATTTTAAAATGAAGCAAGAAAGTGCACGAAAGGATGTCGAACGTGCTTTTGGCGTGCTTCAAGGACGTTGAGGTATACTACAACAACCGGCACGTGCACCAGAAATTGTCAAGATACGTAGAATCATCTATACTTGCATTATTTTGCATAACATGATTTTAAAAGAAACGTTTGCACTACGTGAGTATAGCAACATGTGGGTGGATCCGACACCACGTTTCAAACGAGACAGTTGGGTCGACAGATGTGATACCCAACGTCGAATATCAAGAGAAATACGCGACCATGAAATGCATACTCAACTCCAACTAGACCTTATGGAACATGTTTGGCCAAAACGTCTTGAACGTCAACATGAAGAAGAAGATTCCAAAGACGATGAATAAGTATTTGTAATTCGTATGTTTTAAATTTCATATGTTTCGTATTTTTTTTTTTTTAATTTCATATTGTAATATTTTTAAGAATTAATGTTATGTTTTTAATAAATGAAGTATTTGTTTTAGTTTAGGGGTTGAATTTGAAAATATTTGATTTAAAGTTGAGTTAAGGTGAGTTAAAGATTAGTTATTGCAACGGGTGTTTTTTGGAGAGCTAAGGTGAAAAGGTTAAAGCTGATGTGGCGCTGACGTGACACTGAGTTATGGGATAACTCAGTGTTACCATACCTTGTGCTCTAAAATATAAAGAAAAAAGAAATATCAAACATGACCGACTTTGGTGCACTGGGTTGTCTCGGGTCACGTGAAACTCGGCGGATCAAACTGGATTCTCCTTGAAAAATTGGTTCATTTTGGCCCTTTTTTGGGCCAAAACCGGTTCAACCGGCCGGGTACCGGCCGGGTCGAACTGGGTTAACAACTGCTTTTAGATGATGCTTTTGAGCTAAGTATAGAACAATGCGGTCTAAGCTTAAAGCGTCACATTATGTGGTCCAACTGGTTAACAATGTAATCTTTGTCAAACGTTTCTTTGATATGTATGATTTTCGTGATCTCAAAGAATAATGACACACAAACAAATTCAAGTTTGACTTGATACCCAACTTATGTAGAATATATGGCTTAAAATCTTATCAACTCCATAGATGCAGGAATTTAGTATATTCAAATCTGTTGTGGGTTGGTATCTACATAGTACATTCTCATTTGACTTACCACTCCATATGGCCATATGGGGTGTCAACTTGCTAACATCTTTCAATGTATCATTGAAGATTGTTGTGTCTAGAAGATCTATAAAAAAGTTGACAATTATTTTTACATAATACGAATCGAATAGCATGTCTTCTAGTATGTTACATGATGACTTAGTTTTTGGCGATGATTGAACAGAAAATGAAGATAGGTTTTATGTATTATCGGTCTGCTAGAACATGTATAACCGCTAAATCTTACAATCATGTATCAAACTGATAATATACAGCATTGCAGGCCCTATAAAGATAAAATGCTGTGCATGTCTATAGACCACCCGGCCTAATCCTACTAAGTTTACTAACCTTGTTAAAAATCCATCTTTGGTTCGTCTTGCTCTCTGTGGGTCATTTCCATAAATTCACTTTATCACAAGACAAAAGTGAATGATATACTGATTAGGACATAAAAATACACTATCTATTGTTTGGTGTCACAATTGAGTAAGAAATTTTATTTCGCACCTGCAATTATCAAGTGAAACTGAAATGAACCTTGAGCACAAAACAAACTACATAAAACATTTGAAAACTGTTAGTAAAATCTACATCCATAAAAACCATTGGTACGGTTATCACTTAGAATCTTGTAGTTACAACTTGATATGCACTTGAGTGCATCTTGTTTACTCTCATGACTTTATGCATGCCTTAAGAACCGACCCACTAAAACATACCACAACTGCCCAATAATCCCACTGACACACTGATTTTACCGAAGCTGAAATACTTGGACCTACTTGTTCTGCATATAATATGTAAGAAATTGAAACTTTAAAGATGTATATATCATACATTAAAGCTAGACATAACAGGAGTTGGAAGGGCGCGATGCCCCCCTCCTAATCTCCTGTGACGTGTCGTGCTTAATACACCACCACCACAAGGATGTGTTGTCCCCCAATTTTTGTGAGAAGTCGGTCTTGTGCAAGACCGAGTTGTAGAGAAGGTTGTGGGTATGTGTGAGTATATTGTTTGTGGGGTATATTTGTATTTAAGTGATGTATATTTGGGTGGTGAAGTTGGTTGCTTTATTACACCAACTTGGTGGTGATGCTGTGGTGGAGAGAGAAGTTAATGTGACGCTGAGTTGACGGTGGTAATGTTAGGTCACCACTACACGCACGCTAAGCTAATGCTCATTGCAAGAAATTTAAACTTGAAACAATGAATAATGAGACAACTAACACACTTAGACTTAAAACTAGCTAGAACTTGAAAAGGACTTCGCTTGATATATTATACATTCACCTATTAAAGATCCAAATTCATATGAAGCCATGCTTTTTTATCGTGATTAATTTTTCTTGGATAAGAAAGTCAAACTGACATACTCACCATATACATTGTAAATATACCACACATTTGTCTAGGACGTAACTTGAAAACACAACCACTTGGTCAAGGAGCATCTCACACCACACTACATGGATGTTAAACCACAAGCCCTTTGATGTATGGTATGATTTGATTGTAAGGTTTCTTATTGAGTAGATATGATGCATGCTTCATTGCTTGGGGAGTCACCCACAACAAACTGTCTGAACCAAAAATGTCATAACCTTCGATCATAAAGATTCCTATTGGTTTGTTTAGTACCTTTGAGTAATCAATACATCGAATCATAAACAAATATATAAATCAACAGAGTAAACAAAATTAAATATATACATTTTCCATTTTTGCATCTGACATATATCTTCCACTCACGACATCTTTTTATTTCTTGTTCCTGAATCCTCATATGCACACTCCACCGTCCCAACCACAAATACCATACTCCTTGTGGAGTTTTTGGTGGGTTTTTAATATTAAAATGATCCCACTTTGGAATGAGAAAAAGAAACTAGTTTATTAAAGATCTATAGACTATAATAACTAATAAGTAGCATAAACTTTTTTTTAACGGCAAATTCGTTAAAAAAGACTAGAAAAAGATAGTTGTAGCAAACCAACTGGGCTAACTCATTTGGCTATCAAAGGTGACCATGGGGAGGTTGTTACCACATGCGAGAGGTCTCAGGTTCAAGTGTCTCCGTGGGGTTTTCCTTCAAGGTGGAATCTGTGGGGTTCTACCCCATAGATGCTTCGATTCGAGGCTGGCATGGACCACCTTCTGGGTATGTCTGGGTTCTGCCCCATAGATGCTTCGATTCGAGGCTGGCATGGACCACCTTCTGGTTATGTCTGTGAAATTGAATCACTAATTATTATTCGAAGTTGGCAGGGACTACCTTTAGTACTGTATAATCAAATAACTAACTTAGTTTTGTATTAATTCGCCATTAAAAAAAAGAAAAAACATAGTTGTAGTAACAATTTACAGAGTTCAAACAAGAGTATATTGGGTCCATAATCCATTCAATGCAAATAGGTTTAAATTTCTTGTTATGGTGTTGAATCCAAGAGTTACATAGGATCTTGATCTCTTTGATTAGAGTGTCTTTTCTTGAAAGCTTAAAATCAAAACAAGCATGATTTTTATATCTCCAAATAAACCCATATAAACCTGATAAACTACGGATATTCCTACGAACTAACTTGATAATCATGAAGCTTATTGAAGTAACTTGGCAAAAGCTAAATGAGAAAACTATATATTATATTTTGACTCATTTTTTATGCATTCGGTGGATTCTTTGTGTAAGGTTTTGTTGAGTGTACATGCATGTAACTCATTACCAAGCTAAAATTAATAGCATATATATGTACACCCCAAAACCCATGGATCAACAATATACTATTGGATTTTACCAAATGTATATAGTGAAACGTATCAGTAACCAAGACTCAGATTTGCACTCATGGAGAGCTAGAAAAATTATATTTATTCATGTTAATTAGACACATCGCCAACTTAGGCACTGGCTAAGATATACCCGGCCGGAGTCAATACCTTAGGAGAGATACATGAAACACGCTCACTACATCCCATGAGGGTATTTCTCTTATACCCTCTATAACACCTCAAAGCTCGGAGAAACATAGTGACTAATATATACCTTTGAGTTTCAACTAAAAACCATGGTGGAATGTGTTACTACGTAGCTCATACCTTAAGACTTATAAATGCACTAAAATTTTCTTATTTTCATGTCATTTCATTTGGGACATGTTACAACATTAACCATAAGATTTCATTAATTTGACATAATGTACGTTCAAAGTAGATAAAAGTCGTTTAAAGTTTGCATGTTGATCATGTGAATTTGGCTTTGTGATATTGTTCTATAGAGTGTCATCTAATTCCTGAATTTGTTTTGCATTATATCACCTTATGAAACCTAAGAATTAACAGAATGTCCAATATTATATTTGACACAAAAAAATTCTAAAAAAAATTGATGGTCGGCTCAGCCGCTATGATAAAATAAACAATAACTTTAAGCCACACTTCCACTAACAGCCACACCAAGTATAAATAAAGAGCACATTTACCCTATATTTCCTATGCAATTCCATTTGATTTTGATCAATTAGTCAGCAACTTGTTTCATTGTGCCAATTGTGGTCACACCAACACCAAAAGTCTTAACCATCAAGCTAGCTAGCCAACCATCTTTCAACTTCCTCTTTTGTCATAAACCCTATAAACCCTACAAACTTTGTATCCTAAAATCAAATCTTGTTCTTTAAATACATTATATTCTAGGTTGCTCTTGCAAAAACCGTTAATAACCAGCAATATTGACCAGCCCACACGGGTATAATAAGGTTGATCCACAATTTTTTTTTTACTAAATCACCATTATACAAAAGTACCATCATGAGTTTACAAGAAGTGTGATTATCTTTTTATCACTGGTTGTGCTTCCCCCTTTTTTACATAGATCAGTTTTCTACCACATAAGTGTGATTCCCTTTGTCTACATTCACTTTTCATTTCCTATATAAACCTAAACCAACCTCTTGTTCTAGCTATAGCTCACCATGGGACTATCTTTCTACACTTTTGTGCTCTTTTTCTTGAGTCTTTACGTTCATTTTAGTTACGTTAACTCTAGGTCACTTAACGATATTTCATTAGCACCTTCTCTTGCACCTGAAGCCGCTATTACACCCGAGGTTCAATCTAGTACATCAAGGGTATTTGATGTTAGGTCGTTCGGGGCTGTAGGAGATGGTGTAACTGATGATACACAAGGTTTCAAAATGGCGTGGGATTCGGCTTGTGATAGTGATGAACTCGGGACTCTTCTTGTTCCAAAGCATTATACTTTCTTGATACAGTCCACTATTTTCACTGGAAGTTGTGGGAATGGAATTGTGTTTCAGGTAATAATGATATTATATGCATGTTTTGTTTGTTCATGTATGATGGCCTTTTAACTAAATAAATACTGTGCGCCTTTTTGGTGTGTGTGTCTGTGAAGATTGATGGGACAATTATGGCACCAGATGGACCAAGTGTGTGGCCAAAAGGTACGAGCATGAGACAATGGCTTGTGTTTTATAGAGTAAATGGTATGTCTCTACAAGGTGGTGGAGTTATTGATGGCAGAGGTGAAAAGTGGTGGGATCTTCCTTGCAAACCTCACAAAGTATGTTTTTTTTAATATGTTATGAATCATATAGTTTAAAAGTAGTCTTTCTTTTCATATTAATTGATTAAATGTTCATGATCATACTAGTACAATATTACTATTAAACTACTAATACAAATGGTTGTAGGTCAAGTTTATGGGAGAAACAACCTTGCATACTATATAGCAGTATTTAGTGGTTATACTCTACTTAAAATTTCATTACCACATATGCATACTATATGAACCATATATCCAACTAAATTGTAGGGAGTATATATGAATTAATGGCTAAGTGATTTGATTATTACATATATTGAAAAACGTATCTGTTTGTTAAAACAATGGAACAAATATGTTGTACTATGTGATATTATGCTAACTTTTGCTAATGATTTGATAGGGACCACATGGAACAACTCTACCCGGTCCTTGTGATAGCCCCGTTGTAAGTCTAAACCTATACTCACTAACTAATACGGAGTAGTATGTTTTACTTTTTATTTCATTACAAAAATAATTATGATATGTCCACAAGTGGAACTATCCTACCAAGATTTGCAATTTCTCATGTTTCTACTATTTGTGGTTGCAAAACACAAGAAATGAGAAACTTTGGTAGTCTTTGCTGCTAATGGTTGCATGTTTACTAAAGAAAAAACAATTAACAAGTGATTGATAGTCGAATTTAATTGTTCTTGAATCTTCACAACTCAGGCAATTAGGTTTTTCATGAGCACGAATGTAACAGTTAAAGGACTTAAAGTGAAGAATAGTCCACAATTCAATTTCCGGTTCGATGGTTGTCATGGAGTACATATCGATTCGTTGAACATTAAAGCTCCTTCTCTAAGTCCCAACACCGACGGAATCCATATAGAGAACACAAACGACGTCAAGATATACAATTCACTTATATCCAATGGTAAGAGTACTTAACATGTCATAACGAAACTAGATCATATATCATCAAGCTAAATAATTATTGAACATAAGTTCACTAATGTTTTGTTATATGTTTTGCAATATGTAGGTGATGATTGTGTCTCAATTGGGGCAGGGAGTTACAATGTAGACATAAAGAACATAACATGTGGTCCAAGCCATGGGATAAGGTAAACATTCCTCACTTTTATTTCAAACCCATAAACCTTATAATATAACTATATCACTGAAACTAGTTAGTTGGTTCGTGCAAAGTAGTGTTATAAAATCAGGATCTAGCTTATTATATTGAGCACTAAAGCTATCAATTTCACAATGATTGAATCATCTTTGATTCGTTACGTTATAGATATAACATTAGTAGAATAATTATCAGAATATAGTAAGTTTTAAAGTATGTGTAGTACCGCAAATTCACAAAATTACTACATACTATAACTACTACCTTACTATAAAAATTGCAACACAACATACTCAAGATTCTTACAAGCACTACCAATACCAAATGTCACAAAGATAAGCAATCATTAACTAGCTTTGTCAATAAGGTACGATGAACATGCTTGTGGTGTTGACAGGCAATAACTTTTCTAGTTTTAGTAAGCAAATAGTGCGTTAGTTAAAGATGGTCTGATTGTAAAGTTAGCTAATCTAAGTTTTTGAATATAACAATTTACTAGATGCAATGCATCAAAATATATTTTGAGCCACTTTGGACATGGTAATTTAGCCCATTACACCATTTTATACGAGCTGAAATTGCTACATCTAACAATATAATTGTGTTTTGGTGCATTTGTTGCAGCATTGGAAGCCTTGGCATGAAGAACACACGAGCATGTGTATCAAACATAACAGTCATGGACTCATTTATCAAGCATTCTGACAATGGGGTCCGAATTAAGACATGGCAAGGAGGGTTAGGGTCAGTATCACAAGTGAAGTTCATCAATATCCATATGGACACTGTTCGGAACCCAATCATGATAGACCAATATTATTGCCAAACAAAGGGACTATGCCCGAACCAAACATCAGCAGTACGTATTCATGACATAACTTACGAGAAAATCACAGGAACTTATGATTATAGAACCCCGCCGATGCATTTAGGTTGCAGTGATAGTGTCCCATGCACAAACTTAACATTTTCTGATATTGAATTGATGCCTTCACAAGGCCAAAATATGTTAACCCCATTTTGTTGGAATGCATATGGAGATCTACAAACACTTACTATTCCGCCGGTTTTCTGCTTACTCGGCGGTAACCCTGAATCCATTGCCGAAACTGATGTTAGTCAGTGCTGAAGAATATACGTTCAATGTATTCTATTAGAATAACTTAAGTATTGAGTTTGAATCTTATATTTGGGTGATGTGTGTAATGGGACAAGAAAAGGTCCATCCCCTTTATTATGTTGTAAAAGTTATAGAATATTTAAATGAAGATGTATTTAACTACTTATATATATACTAGTTGATTACCTAGCTTCATTATATTTCTATGTTTGATGGGCTGACATTATGACTTAAGTCTCAAACATAATGGTACACTTAAAACTAGATTCTTAAACTTGATGAAAATAAAAGACATCAACAAATTACTATAGTCCTGTTTGGTTTATAAACGGGTTTAAGATTTTGTATAGAGTTGAAAGAAAATATTTGAGGCTAAAAGAAAAGGTTTATAAACGAGCCTGTTTGGTTTACCAAACATATTCTTATGCTTTAAAACCTAATACAAAAGTTGACTACCTCATAACAAACACACCCAAGTTCTTTCTTTTGAAAACCGAAAGTGTTCATATATTGCTTATCTTCACCTTTCTAATTAAGTAGAAAGCAATTAAATTTATCTCAAAAGTTCTTTATTTTCGCATATCTAAGTTAGATATCTTTCTAGTTTTTTATGATAATAATTTCTGAGCACTCTCAAAAGCTTTTGTTTTAACATTTGCACGCTCTTAATAATGTATTGATACCTATGACAAAAGGAAGTATATCACTAGTTTAGTTACTTTCGATAAGATATCTTAGGTCAAAAACAGAATCTCTTTATAGGCATGGGGATTGAAAAAAATGAAACATGCGCTTCAATTATACATTCAAATAAGCTCAAGTTGGATGCCCTAAATGTTAGGGAAAATCCACCTTATATGAGAGTGACATTTTTTGTTTCTTTTTCTAATCAACTTATGAGCATATATATTTAATCATGTGCAAGAAATAAAAGTTTACACTAATATTATTAAATGGATATATTCTGTGGATGGTGTTTGTTCTTTTTGTTGTTGGTTACATTTTGATAAAATTCCGGCCGTTCCAAAAAGAAAGAATAAATTATTTGAATACGTCACTTTTTAAACATTAATCCACCCAAAAGTCATTAACAGAACTAATATAAAATTTGTTGTTGTTTCCACTTACTAAGTTATGTAATTAATAGTTAATCAAACAACTTAGTAATATGTGTAAGATATAGTTTATCAAGTTAACAGTTAATATGAATGAAAACTTAAAACATATAAATGTAATTTTCAACACTTAAAATCTTTATTGATATAAATCAAGAACTCTACAAAGTGTTTGCGGAATAACACTTAGGAATTGAATGACAAGTATGTGCGTGTGATCTTCTCACTAAACTTAAACACACAACCAAAGTATTGTGTTTAAGTAAGAACTATGCTAAAGCAACAGATTATAAATCTACGACTTAGTTCTATTTGGAGAAGAAAAGATGAGCTCTTGAAAGTATTAAAAGACTTTTAATACAAGAGATGTCTTTTCCTTCGTTATAACATTCTTCTTTATAGGCAAAAACAAAGTGGAAACCCGGGGGGATAAAAAGTACGTGTCAACATGTTATAAGCTAAACTACACTTTGTACTTTAGTTTCTATTCCTATTATGCTACCAGACATAATTTTAGTGAAATGGTATTGACAACTGTTTGTACTTTTTATCAACTATAGTACTCATTAACTTTTGATAAGTACTTTGAACTTATCTTCCTAAGGAGCTTCCCGCCTATCCTTCAGAGACTTAAATATCCTACTAGAAATATTTGTCTTTAGAATGCCATCAATGTTTGAGGAGATCTTCAGGGAGTCAATGTGTTATTGTCATCACATATTGACTCCATCATCCTGATCTTGGTCCTTATCTTCACGTTCTGAGTTTCGTTCCGCCTCAAGTTGTGATGAGTCTTTATCTTCAGACTCGAAAGAACTTCTTGAGAATGACTCCCTGAGTGCATCAATGCATTCAGGAACTTGTATTCACTTAGGTTATTTTTCATTCAAATCTATACTAATTGACTTTAGGCTCTGAATTAGCCCAACAATCTCCCCTTATTTGGATAAAAAAATAGCCTAAGTGTTTGATTAAGGAATGAGGGTAGATGGTGGTATGTGGTTAAGGCTTCGTAACAGGGAACAAATCCTCGATGTTGTCACATCGGAGGAGGATTTGGTGAGTCAAATAGTCTTTCACGGAAAAACCAAACTCGTCAAATTTAATTGAAACTTTGTTGTTACGAGTAAATGTACGAAAGGAAATTAAATTTTAAACAATATTGGGGTGACAAGTACATTATGCAAGTAAGGTGGGCAATGTGTGTTAGGCAAAGTGTTATGGCCAGTGTTTGTGACAGGTATGGAAGTACCATCACCAACAAAGATGGATGAATGAATGCATTTATTAAATAAATCACTAAGATTATTTGCATTGGAATTTAAATGGGATGAAGCACCTATGTATCACCAAAATCATGAGGAGTTATACGGTTAGACCCGTTTCCCGAGTGTTGGGACCCCACCCTAGATGAAAGTGGACTAAAGGCCATTCGTGATTGGCCAGTCAACTAATGTTGCATTTTAGTCAAATTTAATAGTCAAAGTATGACTAATGTAGTTATATAAAATGTGTTGCATAACTAAAGGGGCCTAGGTTGCCAAGTATTAAACATGTGATAAAGTTGCTTGTGACTAAAATAGAAGGAATGAGACTTGAGGGGCTTAAATTGCCAAAGGACCAAAGATACTACCTAACTAATTATATCTAGGAAATTCTAGACATTTCCTCCATTATTAGATATTGAGGTCCGGTTCTTTAGAGAGAAGAAAAAGAGAGGGAAAAGGATGGATGGTGGCTTAGGAGGAAGAAGATGAAGAGCTAATGCCCATATGTTATCCCTAGCAATAGTTTCCCAAGTAAGTATT
>LBNU01023735.1:10122-43678 GCA_014162995.1 Artemisia annua
CGAGGTTGGAATGAGAATTGAGTGATGGATCATGATATAAGAGACTTTCAATTTCTCCCAGATTAGTTTCGATATCAAAGAGATCATCATCACTTCCCGATGGAAGTGGATTGATGTGAGTGAGTTCATCGGCGAACTCCTCAAGAAGAGGATCAGAATGTGGAAGTGATGCCTCAACATATTCAATGTCTCCATAAGATGTACAATCATCGTTAGAATCGGAGAAAGTCTCAAATTGATCTTTTGAACACTCAAGAGGGGAAGGGAAATCACATGTATGCTCAAGAATTCCCTGTGACTCACTTCGGATTGGGACAAGGTTCTCAACACTAGACTTTATGAATACGTCTGATTCCTTTGCAGGAACAGTGCTAAGATGCTCATCCCCCATGCTTAGAGAGTGAGTGGGAACTTTGGGTGTGATAATAGTAGATTGAGGGAGTTGAGAAGGACTAGCATACATGGATTTTATAAATTCCATTTGTTCTTCTACTAGTAATTCCATCCTAGTCTTTTCTCCCTGCGATTTTAGGATTGGCGGGATTTCAACTGATGTACTTGATGAATCTTTTTGAATAATAACAACGTTATCTTCATCATCACTGTCATCATCATAATCAAATAGAGCAGCATTGTAAAGATTGGCACGTATTTTAGCTGCTCGTTGCTCAGCCAGCAATTCTTCCATGCTTTTTCCAGAATCTCGTTCTTCAGCAAGTAATTCTGCCATAGTTTTCCCACGAGAATTTGGAATGAGTGGAAATTGTGGGGGTGTGGATGTGTCAAAACTGGAAGGTTGAAATTGAAAATCATCATGAGGACCCCCACAATACGTACAAGAAGAACTTGGAGCATGGCGAAGCAAAATATTAGCCAACTCCTCCTTAAGTTCTTTCAATATCTCAAGAGCCTCTAGACAAAGGTCTTGCGGGAATTGAGGAGTTGTTTGAATCATTTGGCACTGTGGAGGTTGGTCATGATACGAATAATCATAACTGTTACAAGGAAATGGATTCCCTGTTTGACATCAGAGCTGAAGTGGGGACCTCCACAGTACTCACAACAATATGATTGTTGTGACTGGTTTGGTGAATAATGTGGAATTTGGTCATTTTCAAAGTTTTGAGTGTTATCAGGAAACTGTTCAAAGACAAACGTGTTCCTGGTTTGACACTCAAATCCTTGGTGAGGACCTCCACAAAATTCACACGAGTATGTTAGTATCTCATGGTTTGGTGGCTGATGGAATAAACTAGTTGTGTCATGGTAGGAATAGGGATTCTGGTTATGGACAGACCCGTTTCCTGACTCTACCATGCCACAACTGGGGCAATTACCACCATTATAAGGACCACCACACCATTGACAACCAAGATGGTGAGGATGAGACATAGAAAGAATCAAATGGTTACAGAGGGTAAGGGATAAAGAATCAAAAGGGTAAGAGGGTAAAGGTGAATATTTTTGGATTTTTTAAGAAACATTTTGTAAAAACAATCACAAGTAAAACAAGACCGAGGCAAAACAACAGAGTTAAACCAATAATCACAATGTGAATGGCTTCTTTGAAAAAGGTACACCAATCACAAGGATACAAAGGCAAGTTTTAAACTTATGTTTAGGAACTTATTAATGGTCATACACCCAGTTGGGTTGTATTCTGCCTTGATTTGCGGTGGTAATATTTTACGTATTTATTTAACAAGAAAACAAATGTTTTTGGCTTTTCGGGGTGTGTGTGAAAAAACTTTTGGAAATTATTTTTGGAATCGATTCGTTAACCGAATTCGTTCCTTTAAGACTACTCGCAAGGTGGCGGGAGAGATAGAATGGGTCTCACTTCGGTTCGCAATTTAATGTCAGAACCTCCGTATTCCACCTGTATAGGTTGTAATCTTAAAGAATCGAAGTAATTTAACTTCACGATTTGTTTTGTTGTTTATGATTTTTTTGGTGTTGTTAACACTTTATGAAAAGTGTTAATGACTTTTTTTTCTGATATGATTAAGATTTTTACAAAAATTTTTTTTTTACAAAGTGATGTGATTTGTACAAGGAGGGTTTTGAAAATTATTAAACTTAAACGTTTTTGAAAACACGCAACAACCTCCCCGGCAGCGGCGCCAAAATTTGACTCCTCCCAAACTAACCAGTTAACCAGGTGTGGTCAACAAGTCAAATCTGAGAGAGGAGAGATCAATTTATGATCCGTTGAAAGCACAGTGTACTCACGGGTCGTTAAGTCATAACGAGATTGAAATTGTGTTTTGGAAATGTTATGGGAATGAGTGATTTGAGAAAAGTAACCAGATAATGATTTGGGTTTGATTACACTAATCAGATATAAGTGAAAATAAAACAGATAAGCAATATTAACAATTACTGAAAACCAGATAAACCTAAAACGTATTTAAATGCAAATGCGTACTAAAAAAGTGGGAATTGAACAAAAACAAACTACAGGGGGTGAAAATGACTTTTTTACAAACTTAATATTAAAAGAAAATGTTATAAAAAAGAAAAATATTTTTTTTGATTATTTTATTATTTAATATTAATTAAAACTATTTAATTACTTATTATTATTATTATTTAGCTTAAACTAAATATAATATAATAATAAATAAAACTAAGAAAATGAAAATTTATTTTTACAAATTCTAAATAACTTAAAAATAATATAAAAACTAAAAATATTTCTTTTTGTCATTTTCTGAATTTAATTTAATTAATTGCTAGTTACTTATTAATTAACTAATTAACTAATTTAAATTACTAATAATACTAAAAATGGCTTAGAAAATTAGGAAATATTTTATAAAACTAACTAACTAATACAGGAACCCTAAAAAATTATAAAAAGTTTATAAAAACTATTATTACACTATTTTATTAATTATTTACTTAATTACTAATTAAAAACTATTTAAACTAATTTAATTAAGATAAATAGAAAATGAACAGTGATAATTAAGAAACTATTTTCTAAAAATTATAAATGATTAATAAAACCTAGAAAACTTAAAAAAAGTACTAGAGATTAAAAATAAACAGAAATGGATTTCTTTTTGGTTTTTTAATTAAAACTAATTTAACTAATATTAATTATTATAAATACGAAATGAAAAGATAAAAATCTAAGAAAATTACAGGAAATACTACAAGACGTAATGAAATTAACAGAATTATAAAAATGAAAATTGCTTTTTGAAAAAGCTGAGCAATAAGCCAAATGGCGGGTTATTAGTCAAAGAAGTTACTAAAGTTTGCGAAAAAGTTCACCTAAGTTACTATAGTTTTTTTCGTTACAAAGAGGTAACCAAAGTTTAGTCACCGGTTACTGAAGTCACTGAAAATGTTTTAACCTTGTGATACCGGTTAACTTGCTGACGTGGCATTTTTTATTCTTTTTTTTTATATCTTGACTTTAGGGTTTGACTATTATAAGGGGTCCCAAATCAGATCCCAATCTCATTTTCGCCCCACAAAACATTCTCATTCCCCCTTTTCGATTTCATATTCTCTCAAAAAAAACAATCCAAATTAATTTAATCAAGTGTTATTAGGGTTTGCATCTACCCCAAAAAAAGTTAGTTTTGGTCATTAATTAATCTTTTTTTAAGTTATCCATTCATATTTTAATCGTAACAAATAATTAGGGTTTTGTAAATTTAGGGTTTTTTTAACAAAATTAACAATCTTTATTGTTTTATATTGTTTCAGATGGAATCGGAATCTCCAGCTTCATCTTTTTTGATAAAGTATCATCGGGGTGGGGTGTTTGTAAGAAATCCTCTCTCATATTACTTTGAAATGCTTTCTGAAATACCTAATGTTGATCTTGTTTCATTAGGGTTACCTCATTTTATAAAACTTTTGCAAAGTGAATTTACTAGTCATGTTAAGTCTCTGTTTTATTTGGTGCCTGGCTTAGAGTTTCACTTAGGATTGAAAGCCATAAAATCTGACAGTGACTTTGATGAATGTGTCCAATGTGGTGTTAAGAATGACCATGTGTTGCACATATATGCCTAACATGAGGAGTTTGAACTGAATGCCACAACTAGTGAGCACAATGTAGGAGGAAATGATGAGCCTTTGACTGATAGTGGTAGTGATTTAGAGGATGATGATTATAATGTGTATGATTATTGTAGTGAGACTGAAAGTGATACTGCATCTATTGACCATTTGTCTGAAGGTGAGGAAGAAGTCTTAGCTACTAGGACTAAGAAAAGAGACCCTGCACCTAAGAAAAAAGCCTCTAAGATGTTTGATGAGAATTTTTTGACAAGTGTTTTCAATGGGTTGCCTAGAGATGACTTTGCTGAAAAAGAATTAGTGCATGTTGACCCTGAAGATGATGAAGATAAGTTAGGTGATCACTGGCCTGTCCATGACCCTGATATCAAATGGAAGTCCATGAGACCACAGTTAGGTGAAAGATTTGAGGGTCCAGAACAACTAAAGAGAATGCTTGCTTTCTATGCATTAGCAAATGGGTTCAAGTTATACTATGAGGTTAACAATCCTAAGAGACTCATGGTAAATGTTCAAGACATGACAAAGAAAACAAATGTCCATTCAGGTTGTGGGCATCTTGGATGCAAAAAGAAAAGTCATTTCAGATCAAAACACTCACTGATAAACATGTGTGTTCTAGGACTTTTGAGTATGGTACACTGATAACTAGTAACTGGATTGCAAGAAATTATGCTAAGAAGATTTTGATTAATCCTGGTATAAAAGTTAGGGACATTGTGGCTTTAGTACTTAAAAAGTATAAATGCAAAATTAGTATAAGTCAAGCTAGAAGGGGAAAAATCAAAGCTTTAAAGCAATATGAGACCTGTTTAGAAGATCACTATGGGATGTTATGGTCTTATGCAGCTGAGGTACTTAGTTCAAATGAGGGTTCTACTTGTAAGCTTGGTGTCACCACAATGCCTGATGAGAAGAACTATTTTAATTGTTTCTATGTATGTTTTAAAGCTCTGAAAGAAGGTTGGTTATCATCATGTAGGAGAGTAATTGGGCTTGATGGATGTTTTCTAAAAATAATTTGCAATGGTGAGTTGTTATCAGCTGTAGCTAGAGATGGTAATAATCAGATATACCCAATAGCCTGGGCTGTGGTCAGTATAGAAAACAAGGAGAATTGGAGTTGGTTTATGAAGTGTCTTGTTGAGGACTTAGGAATGGAAGCTGGCGAAGGATTGACAATAATATCAGATCAACACAAGGTACATTCACTATAACTTTTTTAATTTGTATTTAATATTCTTTCAAGATATTTAACTTCTTTTGGTTTTCAGGGAATTATTGAGGCTGCAAAGGATGTGATGCCTTTAGCTGAGCATAAGCAGTGTGCACGGCACATATATGCTAACTTTAGGAAAAAGTTCACAGGTGTTCTTTTTAGAAACCTGTTTTGGAAAGCAGCCAAGGCAACTTATCCTGCTAAGTTTCATCAAGTTATGAACTGTATCAAACAGAACAGCAAAGAAGCTCACAAACATCTTATGGACAGAAACCCTGAAAGCTGGAGTAGAGCCTTTTTTAAGACAGATAGGTGTTGTGATGCAGTGGAGAATGGGATAAGTGAGTGCTTCAATTCACTGATTGTTGAGGCTAGAAGAAAACCAATTATCAATATGTTGGAGGATATCAGAGTGGGTATGATGGAAAGGATGCAAAAGATGAGGGAGAAACATCCAAAGTGGACTGATAGGATCTGCCCAAACATTAGAAAAAAGTTTGAGATTCTAAAGGATAAACACAGGTATATTCATTACATATTTCTAGTTTCATATATGCTTTATAAATTTAATTACATCATATTTGTTAAAAAATGTTGTAAATTTAACTGTAGGCATTGGAAAGTGGTTCCAAGTGGTGATATTAGATTTGAGGTTAGAAATGGTTATGAGGCTTATAAGGTGGATGAAAGGTTGAGAACTTGTAGTTTTAGGAGTTGGCAGCTGAATGGGATACCATGTGAACATGGTTTTGCAGCTATTTATTTTCTACATAAGGATCCATAAGACTATGTTGCTCATTGGTATAGTAAGGAGAAGTATATTGATGCTTATACTCCATACATTGAAAGTATGAATGGGATGGATCAATGGCCTGAAACTGATTATCAGAAGCCATTACCACCAATTAAGAGAAGAATGCCTGGAAGACCAGGATATAAGAGAAAAAGGGATGCTTTTGAGAAGGGAGATGGTGGAAATAGGAGTAGGATTAGTAGGAAAGGTCAAACAAATCATTGTAAGATTTGTAAAGAAACTGGTCACAATCAAAGAAGCTGTCATAAAAGAGAAGGGGCTGCACAAACTGTTAGGGTTCCAAAGGTTGTAAAGAAGAAAGCCTCTGCACAAACAAAGGGTGGAAAAAAGAAAGGGTCTGCACAAACACCTTCTACAAATGAGACAACAGAAATAGCTTCTTGTGAAGGGTCTGCACAAACACCTTCTACAAATGTAGAAGGTGATGCAGATGAGATACCACTAATTGGGTCTGCACCAGTTGAAATTTCAACACCTCCAGTGGGATTTGAGATGACACCACCAGAGATACAAAGTCCAGTAAGAGTGAATCAGAGAGGGGGTGTGAGAATCAGAGGTGGTGGTGTGAGAATCAGAGGAGGTGGATCTGTGCAAGTTAGAGGTGGAAATGCAAGTGATGAAGCTGGTGGTAGTAGCAGCACTAGGCTTAGGACCATCAATGGAAAGATTGTTAGGTGCACAGGAAAAGGAGATGGTTCAAGATCATCCAGGTATCCTGGTGGAATCAAGCCTTTAGGTTATGGAGTTTCTTGGGATCCAGTGGATGGAGAAGCTATGTTAGGGGTAAGTTATTCTTTTGTTTATTGTTTTATAAAATTAATATTATTACATTAGTTACATTTGTGTATTTAACATTTGCAGAACATTCAGGGATTACCTGTTCCAGCTTGGCCCATTGGAATCACACCTGAAGATTGTAGAATCCATGCTGCAACACCAGAAAAGGAACCAATTGTTGAACAAGAGCCTATGCAGGAACCACTTATGAGAAGGCTTGCACAATACAAATTGCAGCAAGCTAAAGAAAGGAAAAAGGCATCAATAGGCCAATCATCAAGCAGTGCAGCAATAGAACCAAGTCAAGCTCAGGAACAAGTCATGGAAGAAGAAGTTCAGGAACAACAAGCCATGGAAGAAGAAGTTCAAGCCCCACCAGTGTTCATAAGGAGGGAATCTGAGAGGATCAAGCATCTAAAGTTCCACAAGCCACCATCACCTGGACCAGGGTTAACTCCAGATGATGCAATTTCATTGGAGTAGACTGCAAAAAGGTTTAACTAAATATGGCTAGCCACTTGTGAGGCTATTTTGTACATCTGCCATATGACTTGATATGTAAAGACTTTAGGATATTTGGTAACTTGCTGATATGCAGTATAACTTGACTTGATATGCAGTATAACTGCCACTAATTTTGTATGGCAAGCCACTTGTGAGGCTATTTTGTAAATTTGCCATATCTAAACACTTTGATCAACTATTAATGCAAGTTATGTATCTGCAGTATGCATATTTAGTCTCATTTATCCAAGTTTGCCAGATTTCTCTTTAAAATTTGCAGTATGCAGGTAGTCCAATTTTGCAACTCATATGTAAACTAGTTCATTTCATTACATAGTTAAAACACTTACATTCTTGCCAAAAGAAACCATATCCTTACATAGTTAAAACACTTACCTCTGATACAAAAGATAACATCCCCTACCCATACTACAATACTAACAGACCCTAGCCAAAAGAAACCATATCCTTACCAAAAGAAACCATTACATCACTTACAACCCAACAGTCTAACACTACATCATCACCTAAATAAACCTAGCAATAAACATCACAATAATGACAACAATCAAAACCCTATTGTGGAAAGTGGTTCTTGAGTTTTGAGCAATTTGAGCTTGTGCATTGACCAAATTAGCATGTTGCTGATACATGATTGCTTGATACCAAGGCGAAGGTAAAGTTCCATCAACCCACCTAAAGTAGTTGCAATTTCTTGTTGGATCCATGAAGTTAGGACCCAAGAAACCTTCGTCCAGGGTTGTTTTGTGTCCAAGATGTACGACACTTTGCTAGTTCACCACAGCCACAAAGAATCGACATTTTGTTAGTGAATTGTAGATTAATTGTATTTGGGTGGAGAAGGGTTTTTGAAACCCTAATTATTTTGGAGATGAAGAAAGAAAAGGGGAAAAGTGTTATGTGGGGTTGGTGGGGTATTTTACCCTTAAATAATCCAAAATAAGAAAATCCCAAACGGTAACATGGCTGACGTGGCCATGAGACCGGCTATCAGCCGGTAGCCCACCCTCTCAGTGACTCTTATGTAACATTTTAATCTTTGAGTAACCCAATTACTAAACCCGTTTACTTTGGTTACCTCTTTGTAACGAAAAAAACTATAGTAACTTAGGTGAACTTTTTCGCAAACTTTAGTAACTTCTTTGACTAATAACCCGCCAAATGGCTTAAATAGAAGCTATCACTTTTATAAAAGTGATGATTTTGTGATTTTCTTTTTACAAAACTCTTTAAATACTTAAAATAAACAACTTAAAAAAAAGAACTTTGGTTGGAACTTAGAAATAAGCACTTTGGAAACCAAAGTGCTTATCAGCTTGGACTTTCAAGCTTGTTAGGATTTTGCGTGATTGAATAAGCTTATAAAAAGCCAAAAAGACTGAACCAAAGGGTAAATAAGCTACAACATTGATGAAGGAACTTGAAATAAGCAAATACCAAAAAATAAGCACACTATATAAGCTGAAAAGAGAAAATAAGCCAAAACCAAATACTGAGTACACAACAGGCTGAAATGAGCTACTTTGCAGGCCTGTGGGGCCCACAGGGAAGGTTAGAAGCCCAAACTTAAGGTTGCTCCAATAAGTTGAGCTTATTGTCTTCTCAAAAGCTAAAAGCTGACCCCTGGGTCCCACAAACAAACTCAGGAGAGGACATGGAAGATTGGCATATGTACTGAGTGGACAATGTAAAAGGGTAAATGGGACAAAGTTAAAGGGGAGAGCAGCCCTACCTAATAAGATGAAAATAAGCCCTGAGCCTACAAGACTAGCTTATTGGCTTTCTAAAAAGCCAAAAACCATGGGGTGGGGTCCACAGATAAACCAAATAAGAGCTAATGAACTTGGTGCTAAGTCTGTGACACAGGGGATTTATGCTAAAAAGTACTAACAAAAAGCCATGGAATAAGCAGTTAAACTAGCTTAAGAAAATTAACTAAAAATACCCTAATGAGAACAAGCAGTGAAATATTAATTTCCAAAAAGTACAAATCCTAAAACCCAATATTAAGACCTAGGGGAAATTGACAAGTTTATTCAAAAATTATTGGTTGTGAGTTTTGACTATTTGAGATTTATAAAATCTTTTGACTTTTATGAACTTTGATCCTAATTTTCTGAATGATATTGATGTTTAAGGTATAATAAGACTAAGATAAGCTATATTAATAAGTTCTAAACCTAAATGATGATTATACTACTCCTAATCCTTAACAATTAAGAAATCAAAAGGCTCAAAGGATGATTTTGACTTTCCTATCAAATGAGACTCTATTTTATGGTTACTGTCACTTAATATGACCTAGATTAGCATGCTACAATAACAATCACTACAAATTACAACCAAGAACCCATGGGAATAGGTTATCCCAAACACCCCTATGGTTAACTGTTTTGGGAATTTTGTGAGGTAATCCTAACACCTAAACCATGAAACTGACTTATAAACTCATACTAACATCAAACAAGTATAAATGAACTAAAATAAGCAACAAACAACAACTGTGGTTAATTAAAACAGAATATGCAAAAATCAAGAGAGGATGATCTTACAAGAGGTCCAAAGGAAAATTCCAATGAAAACCAGAACTACAAACACTTCCAATGGTCTGTCACTAAGCCACTAGAACCATTTCAAGCCAAAGGGAAACCATGCTCAGCCTCTTCCTTCTTCTTCTTGGATTTTTCTATTTTACACTATATTTTTTTTTTGTATTTTTGATTTTTTTATGCTAATCTGTTTATTAAAGTTTCTAATAGCTTTAATAAGCTATATTGGGAGCTTATGTGAGCTAAAGAGTCTCTAAACAACAATCATGAACAACAGAGCTTGAATTTGAAATTTCAAATTAAAAATGTAAATATGAGAATTCAAATAGAAAGCTTGAAATTAAGATGGCATAAAGATCAAATTACATTTAATAAACTCTGTACAAGCTTTTAAAAGCAAAGATTACAACTAAATTTGAGTTTATACTAAAGACGACACTAATCTAAACTAAGTACTCTAATTACCCCTTTCTCTTCTTTTTCTTCTTGACTTTTATATCCTGAGGAGTGATACTCTGTCTTTCCCACTTCATTTTGACCCTTGGATGAGCTTGGATTGATCCTGACCATCAAACATGTTTTTGGCGGGAAATGGACAAAGTGCAATTGGGCAGGTGGGGGTAGTCATAGGGGGTGGCATTAATTGTGAGGTGAGGGGAGGTAGGTTTGGGTGGTGGAGGTGATGGGTGGTAGTGGGCAAATGGTGATGGTGGTATTGCAGAGGATAAGGGTAGTTTAGAGGGAAACCAGGGAAGGGGGTGATGGGTTTGACCGGGGGTTTGACCCTGGTAATATTAAGCGTGAATTGGGCCCGAGGGAGTGGGCTTGTGTGTATGTTGGATCAGGTATGGTTTATGGGTTTAGGTTAGTAGTAGTAATAGGATCCATTTGGTTTGTATAGGATTTAAGCCCAAGGACCAATTATGTATTTTTTGAATTTTGAAGGGGCTGAGTTGTTAATTTCCCAAAGTAGTCACAAGGGTGATTGCTGCCATGTATGAATAGTACAAGGGTTGTAGATGTAATTTTTCACTTTTGGTCCTTCAGGGATTAAAATTGCCAACTGTTGAAACTTCAAGGACCAAATGTGTAATTTCTTCAAAACTTTCTCCCATGGACTAAAATTGGTACTTTGAGAACTCCAAGGACCCATGTTGAATATTCTCCAAAATTTATACCTAGGGACTATTTCTACCAAAATTGAAAGTAGAGGGACCAAAATTGTAATTTTTGCAAACTTGCCACCAAAGGACTAAATATGATTATTTGTGATTTCAAAAGGGCCTTTGGTGACTTTTTATTTAAAATAAGTGCTTAGGGACTAGTTTTGTCAATTCTGGAAAGTTGAGGGATTGAAACTGCCAATTATGCAAACTTTGTTCGTTTTTCATTTGTTTTTAAACATTTTGCATCTGAAACATATAAAACACACTTTTGGAATATTTTCACTATTTTGATGCATTATTGGGTGTTTTTGGATGTTTTGGCAGTTCAAATGTTACAAAAATGATCCTATTAACATCGGTTGATTCCTTAAGGGTGTCATAGGCATGTTTCTTAACATCATATACCGACCAAGTTTCTCCTTCTCCTACCGCTATTTTGGATCCCTTACAATCAATCATAGCACTAGCGGTGGCTAGAAATCCTCTTCCTATCACCAAGGGGCATGTAGGGTCGCTAATCATGTCGAGGACGTGGAAATCGGCTAAAATTGTCAACTTCCCTATGTGAACTACCACGTCCTTTACTACTCCTACCGGGTATGCTACACTTCCATCCGCTAAACCTATTATCACCTCGGTTTCTTCTAGCTTTCAGTTTGAGGGCGGTGTAGAGAGGTAGTGGAAGTAAGTTAAGGCTTGAGCCAAGATCGGCTAATGTGTCATAAGCCTCCGAATTACCGATCTTGCACGGTAGGACAAATAAGCCCGGGTCGTCTAATTTCTTAGGTAGCTTGTTCCGAACGAAGGTGGTCCCCTTGTCTCCTAACTTGAGCTTCTTCTCATATCTTTCTAAGAGGGCATTATAGTAGGGGGCTCGCTCTAACACATCAATAACCGGACGTTCAAGGTGTAGCTCCTTGAATTCTTCGTCAAGGTTTTGAGTGGGAGGTATTTCACCTATGTTGTTGAGCAATTTAGTGTTGGATATCTTCTTCTCATGGTCAAAAATCGGCTTCAAACTTTGCTAGACGAGCTTCTTGAGATGCCATAAAATTGGACATCAATCCTTCAAAATTATTGGTACTACCATAGTTGTTGGAAGGACTGTTGTTTAAGGTACGGTTCGAGTTCGAACCGTTGGGTTGAAAACGATTAGGTGGGTTGGAAGAATTGGTTTGGGGCGCGTTTTGGTTTGGCTTCCACCTAAGGTTTGGGTGATTTTTCCAAGATGGGTTGTAGGAATCACCGTAAGGGTTTGGCTCGGGTTTGAAAGTGTACCACTTGTCTCCCGCTCCGTCGTTACGCGAGGATGCGTAGTCCGCAAAAGCTTGTTCGGGGAGTTCCATGCAATCACGAGTGTCGTGGGGACCACTACATAATTCGCACGAAGAAGTGATTTTGTTCACTTGGCTTGAAGGTTTAGGAGCCTCGTAGGATTTTGATTCGTTGTGTTTTTGTGCAAAACAATTTATCAAAATATCAACAAACGTGAGGTCAATGTTATCGTGAGACAACAAGACGTGGAGAAATACAAGTAAACCTTTTAGGAAAAAGATTACCTCGTAAACTCGTGAAAGTGATATTTATTTGTGAGACCGGGAAGTGATTTCTTGGGTCATGTCCCAACGAGGTATGAATGGAAAGCTTCGTGAAAAGATCGAGATTAAAATCTTGTATGTTTGGTTGTGAAAGATTATTTGGTTTTGTGGTATGTTAAAATAACGGAAATGGAAAATTAACGAACGAGAATGAAAATAAAATAACCTAAGGGGAAACAAAAGGCAAATGGCAAACTAGGGGAATCCTAAAACACTACGGGAATCAAAATTAGGTATCGGTAATCCTAAAAGACAAGTTAACAAATAAACGTGACATTTATTTAAGATAAACGTCAACGTACAAATAAAAACGTGAAATTATTGCTACACAAGTCCTACGGGTTTGAAAACCATTTTCCTACGTTTCTAACGATAAAAGAAAATTTTAGAAAAAAGAAAATCAAAAATTTAATAAAAATTCTATTAATTATGATTTAATTACTAGTTTAACTAAATTAATTGAAAATAAATATTAAAACTATTTAAATAAATCTTTGATTTTTGTGATAAATTCTACAAGTAAAAACTAATTTAAGAAAAATACAAAAAGTAGTGGTCTAGTTTCAAAATAAGAAGAAATTAAGCAAGACTAAAGCTGAAAGGTTTAAATAAGCAAAACAAACAACAAGTCTATAAATAATAATTAATGCAAGAGTTAACTGTAAAAGACCCAAGGGTGAGTGGTAGTGTGTGGTGTTGTCTGCTATGGCCGAGAGGTCTGGGGTCGAATCTCACCCCAGACTTTTTGCAAATTATCTTTTTTTTTCAAATTTTCTTTTTGCAACTTATTTAAACAGCAACAACAACCAACTTTAGCAAAAACACTTTTCTTGAAAAGCTTTTGAATTAGCTTATCTCAGCTTGAAATACCAATAGACCACTTTTTTTAGGATTCAAGTTAGATTTTTGAAATTTTTGAGCCACACCACACCAAATCAATTAGCTAAATAAGCCACAAAAGCAAACTAGGCTACAACAACAACAACTAGAATACAAACAACAACAAGCAACAACAATCATACAAGATCAAAACAGATTAAATTAATACAAACAATAACAAGCTCAGTTCATGAACAAGAACAAATATGCAACAGCAGCAGTCCAAAAGAAGCCAAAGTAAGGCACAAATTAAGCACTAAGATAAGTAGTAAGGGGAAACCTAAAAGCTATGTCCTAAAGACAACCTAGGGTGCTATCCAAATCAACAAAAATCTGACAATAAGGTCAAAAATTTACCAAGATATCATTAAAAGAAAATGGGTCAGATCTGGTGCAGGGCAGAAACTTGGTCAACAGTGAACTTGATGATCGATTCTAACCAAACAAATGAGTTCCAAACCTAAAGTTTCTTATTGATCATGAAATTTCAGCAACCAGAGAACACAAATCTTCAACTCCTTTCTATTTCCAATCAATATCTAATCCTAAAATTGAGCTAGAAAGTTTGACTTTTATGAATTTGTAGTAATTCCTAATGACTTAAAATGTAGTTATAAGTTAAAAGGATACTGAATTGAGCTAAATTACTAACTTGTGAAAGGGTTTGATGAAAATTTTAACTTAAAATTTTAACAATTAGCACAAAATGGAAGTTAAACATGAGATTTGACTTTCTAGTTAATATACTACTGATCTATTGCTTGCACTACTCTAAACTATCCTAAGGAATGTTGTCTAGACTGATTTTCACTCCTAACAACTGCAAGAGCACAGAGTAATAGGCTGATCTAAACAGTCCTTCAAAAACAATTTATGAAGATATATGGAGCAAACCAAAAGTTCAAATAATTAATTAACTTACAATAACACTAAATGAGCATGAATGAAAAGGAATCAACAACAAACAACAACTATAGCAACTTAACACAGGTTATGTAGAAATTATAAAAAAAAAAAAAAAAAAAAACAATCTTACAGGAAGTCCAAAGCACAAAACTGAGGTGAACCAGAACCAAGTACCCAACCTATGCTCCCATGAGCTCTAAACCAGACCCATAGCCATCACTGCTACTGCTTCTTCTTTCTTCTTCATTTTTTTTTATATTTTCTTGATTTTTCTTTGTATTTTTTTTATTATTTTTTTAGTTAGTTTTCTAGATTCAACACTTCAAATAACTTGTAAAAGCTGCTGAGAGTGATTTCTAGTACAAATAAAAGTGAATAACAAAGTTTTGCAAGAACTAAGAAAATTGAATAAAACTTGAAATTTGTTGGAAACTGAATAATACTTGAATTAATTTAAAGAAGATTCATTACAAAAGAAAACTAAGCTTAAAACAGGAAAATACAAAGGAAATTGGATGCCTTTTGAAGGCTACAATGAACTCCTATTTATACTACACTCGAATTAGGGTAAACTCTTTCACTTGTGCTTCTTTTGTGAGAAAAAATGACCAAAAAGTATCCTTGTGAGCTCCTAATCAATTCCCCACCATCAATTTAAAGTATACTTGATCCTGTCCATTGATGTAGTTTTGGCGAGAAAACAAATGGGATGAGTTTTGGATTGCCAGCTTGGATAAAGTGGTTAGGTATGGATTGTGAGGGTGTAATGGGATTGGGAGATGTGTTTGGGGGAGCTTTTGAGGTGGTAGGGGAGGGGTGGAGTGTGGAGATGGTGGTGTCGGGGTGGTGGTGTGTTATCTAGGTAAAAGAGGGAAAGGGGTGGGGAAGATAAGTTTGACCTGGGTGTTGACCCTAGGGTTATAAAAAAGGATGGGGTTGGGCTGCTAATGGTATTGGGCCTTAGTGGGTTGGATCTGGTTTAGGTGGGTTTAGGATTAGTAAAGGGTATTTGTTAGGTTTATTTATGGACTAAGCCCAAGGACTTAAATTGTAATTTCTGATTTCTTGAAGGGCTGAATCTGCCAATCTTCCAAACTCAATACAAGGACCACATTTGTCATTCCATGATTTCCCAAGGGCCTTTGTATGATTTTTCTTCAAAGTATAATTCCCGAGGGTCATTTTTGCAACTTTTGAAACTTAAGGGACTATACTTGCCAAACTTTGAAACTTGCAATCCAAGGACCAAAAATGTCATTTGATGATTCTAGGAGAGGGATTGTTGACCTTTCCTTATAAAAAATATCCAATGATCATTTCTGTCATTTCCAAAAGTACAGGGACCAACCCTGCCAAATATGAAACTCTAGGGACTAAACTCGTAAACTCTTGAAAGCTTTTCACCCAAAGATAATTATTTGGTAATTTTTGATTTTTAAGGACTTGGTTTGACTTTTCTTTCAAAATAAATGCTCAGGGACTAATTTTGTCAAGTTTTGAAAGTTGAGGGACTGAAACTGCCAAATATGCAAACTTTGTTCGGTTTTCATCTGTTTTCAATCATTTTGCAACTAAAACATATAAAACACGATCTTTGGGATATTTTCTGTATTTGATGCATTTCTGAGTGTTTTTAAATGTTTTTGCAGTTCAGATTGACCAAAAATGATGAGTATTTGCACATTCATCAGATTTCATAAGGAACATGACTTGGTCTTCAAGTTCTAAGATCCTACGGTCGGAAGTGCTTGAATTATTCGAAGGCAAAGATATTTCCTTGACCTTTTTATTCAAATCACGGGGATCATTCCAACTTTCGTTGTCATAGAGAGCAAGATCTTCTAGGAGATCCCAAGATTGTTCCGCACTTAGATCACGTAGCTTACCACCAGCCGCTTGGTCAATGGTTTGCCTCGTGGAGAGATTGATATGGTCATAGAATATTTGGGCTTGGAGCCAAAGGTCTATGCCATGATGAGGGACTTTTTGGAGTAAGTCCTTGAATCGAGTCCATGCCTCGTAGAGGGTTTCGCCTTGATGTTGTTGGAACACCAAGATATCATTCCTTAGCTTGGTAGTTCTTCCCGGTGGGAAAAATTTAGCTAAGAAGAGAGTTGTGAGATCATCCCAAGAGGTGATGCATGCTGCGGGTAGACGCTCTAGCCACTGACTAGCATGGTCTCGCAGAGAGAATTGGAAGAGACGTAATCGGGTAGTCTCTCGAGTTTCAACATCAAGGTCTATGGAATCTATGATCTTAAGGAAATCCTTGAGGTGTTGATTTGGATCTTCAAAACGAAGTCCATGGAATGCGCATCCGCTTTGCACCAACCGGATGGTGTCGGATCGCAAGGGAGTGACATTGGCTCCTTGAGTGAGCTCAATGGTGTTTCGATAGCCTTGGTGGCTAGGACAGGAATACTCTCCTAAGGTACGGGCTCTAGGATGTTGGTTTTGTTGTTGTGGTGGGTTGTTGGGATCGAGGATATTACCACCTTCCATGATGTCGGATGGTAATGGTTAAGAACAAAAACACGAAGAAAATAGATAGACTAAAGAAGATCCTAGAAAAATAAAATAAAAATCTTACTAGAAAG
This sequence comes from Artemisia annua, assembly GCA_014162995.1. Taxonomy (NCBI): domain Eukaryota; kingdom Viridiplantae; phylum Streptophyta; class Magnoliopsida; order Asterales; family Asteraceae; genus Artemisia; species Artemisia annua. The sequence continues at coordinate 27,194 of LBNU01023735.1, forward strand.
GAATCTAGTGAGTAGACCTAATAAAATAAAAATTCAGCCTAAACAATAACTATTCCCCGGCAGCGGCGCCAAAAGCTTGATGCGTGGTTTTGCAACCTTACAACAGGTTTTACCTCTCGAGGGATCTCAAGAGGCTTACAACCCCACCAGGCAGTGTACCTGACCGATGTAGTATAGTGTAGTGGTAAGTACGGGGGATTGATCGTTCTCCACAGGGAATAGTGTTCGTTAGGTATGAAAAGCTACTCTAATTAGGTCTAAGGGTGAGGGAAGATTATTTTTGTTTTTTTTATATTTTATGAAAGCAAGTAAAATCTCGGGTTTGAAGGAGTGGGCGGAATTAGTTGCTAGCCAACTAACCCAAAAACTACTATTGCAAATAAAATAAAATAACAAGAAAATAAAAGGTTGTGAAACTTATATGGAGACAAGTGTGTTTACTTAGATTTCCTTACTCCCTAACTATCTTTTACCGGTTGGTTAGTGTGTATTAATTGCGTGGATGACGGGTGTATTCCTTAATACCATTCGTGGGGTGGCGTACGTACTTCCCCAACTCTATAAGCTCCTACTTCACTCCTATGTCGAGCCGGCTAAGAAGCTCCTAACATGGGATCATTAGAATTCGCTCATGCATTAAATACAACCATAATAACCTAGTACGCATTGGTTCATGTTTCTTAAGACGTTCAAGCAAGTTACCGTATAGGAGGTTAGCCAGTTTTCTTAAGCCTAACATCGATAAACAATCATCCAATACAATTAATAACACACCAACAACCAATAATCAATAGTTAGGTTTCATTAGATCTAAGCAAACACAAGATAAATCTAGCCTAGCATGTTAATTGAAAGACAAGCATAAGATATAATTAACCAACACATAGACATATTGATTAATTTGAAGGGAGACTTATCTTTAATTGAACATGGAAGAATCAAGGGTGAAAAACCCTTGAAAAAGCTGACAAAATCGTCTAGGGTTTGTTCCCAAAAAGTTGCACACTAATGAATGAAAAATAGAAAAGTATATATAGAAAATACACTCTGACGGCGTCAGGTTATAGGCTCTGACGCCGTCAGCTCGCCGCCATTAGGGTTCTCGGATCACCTAGATCCATCTCTGACGCCGTCACTTGTAAAATAGCTCTAGGCCATCTCTTGTTAGCTTTACACCTGACGGCCTACATCTCCTAACACCTGACGCCGTCAGGTGTTATTTTCACATTTTCTTCTTAGGGCGTCACGTATAGTCAGAATCTACTCCTTTGTCTTGGTTGGCTGACGGCGTCACCTTTTGACTCTGACACCGTCAGGAAGGATTTCCAGCATTCTTTTGAGACTTTGTCGTTTTCTTCACTTTATGCTCCAAAAACGTCCAAAATGATGTGTTTTCCAGAATTCTTCTCAAAAGTACCTAAAATGACAAAAGGAACGATTTAAGGCAATATTTGATCATATTATCACGAATTAGGGCTTAAATGACCCTCTAAAATGGGTACATTTTTCACCTCATCACTTACCCTACTACGGTCAAAGCAATACGAAGCTTCTTGGGTCATGCTGGCTTTTATAGGAGATTCATTAAGGATTTCTCAAAAATAGCTCGGCCAATGACTCAGCTGCTTGTAAAGGATGCTCCATTCGACTTCTCTCAAGAATGTAAGGACGCCTTCGACCTATTGAAGAGGGAACTCACGCAAGCTCCAATTATGGTTACCCCCAATTGGGAGCTACCTTTTGAGATCATGTGTGATGCTAGGGATTACGCTGTTGGAGCAGTGCTAGGCCAGAGGCTTAACAAACACTTCCAGCCAATATATTACGCCAGCAAAACCATGAATCCTGCTCAAGAAAACTACAACACCACAGAAAAGGAATTGCTAGTCATGGTATTCGATTTTGATAAGTTTCGCCAATACCTAGTCCTCTAAAAAACCGTTGTCTTTACTGATCATTCAACCCTACGATACCTTTTCACTAAACAAGACGCTAAACTATGACTAATCCGTTGGATCTTATTACTGCAAGAGTTTGATGCAGAAATTCGTGATAAGAAGGGAGCAGAAAATCTAGCGGCTGATCATCTCCCTCGACTAGAAAACCGCAGCCTAAGCGAATATGATAAAAGTGAGATTCGAGATTCGTTTCCCGATGAACAGCTCATGTTAATAAATGATTCTGAACCGTGGTACGCAGACTATGCTAACTACCTGGCAAGCAGAGTTGTTCCTGAACATAAGAACTGACATGAAAGGAAGAGGTTTTTCGCTCAATTAAAGTACTACTTTTGGGAAGAACCTTTCTTGTTCTGTAGATGCCCTGATCAAGTCATCAGGCGATGTGTTTCCGAGAAGGAGGCAATAAAAATCATGAAAGAATGTCATGCCGGCCCATCCGGAGGACATCATGGAATGAATACTACCGCGCGAAAAATCTTTGACGCAGGATTCTATTGGCCTACAGTGTTTCGTAATGTGAAGGGAATGATCCAGGCATGTGACGCTTGTCAAAGAGCTGGGAATATCTCCAGGAGAGATGAAGCAACCCAGAATTATATACAAATTTGTGAGGTTTTCGATGTTTGGGGAATTGACTTCATGGGACCCTTTCCATCTTCAGGGGGGAATGAATACATCCTAGTATCCATTGACTATGTTTCAAAGTGGGTAGAGGCGCAAGCCCTTAGGACCAACGATGCTATGGTAGTCACTCATTTCCTAAAGAAACTGTTCGCTAGNGATGAAGCAACCCAGAATTATATACAAATTTGTGAGGTTTTCGATGTTTGGGGAATTGACTTCATGGGACCCTTTCCATCTTCAGGGGGGAATGAATACATCCTAGTATCCATTGACTATGTTTCAAAGTGGGTAGAGGCGCAAGCCCTTAGGACCAACGATGCTATGGTAGTCACTCATTTCCTAAAGAAACTGTTCGCTAGATTTGGCATCCCAAAAGCTCTTATTAGCGACAGAGGAATCCATTTTTGCAATACGCAAATGGAAAAGGTCATGAAAAGACATGGAGTCTCCCATCGATTATCCACTGCTTATCATCCTCAGACCAACGGTCAAGTTGAAAACACCAACAGAGCAATAAAAAGGATATTAGAAAAAACAGTCAACCAAAATAGGAAAGACTGGTCTTTCAAGCTAGATGAAGCTTTGTGGGCCTTTCAAACTGCTTATAAGACACCCATAGGAACAACCCCTTTCCGTATGGTCTATGGCAAGGCATGCCACCTCCCAGTAGAACAGGAGCATAAGGCATATTGGGAACTTAAGGCCTGCAACTTGGATTACACGATCGCAGGAACAAATAGATTCTTACAGCTTCAAGAGCTTGTGAATTGAGATTGGAGGCTTATGAATCCTCCATTACGTACAAAGAAAGAGCAAAAAGATGGCATGACCAACGGATTAAGAAACCTAAGGAATTCTCGGAGATAAGGTTCTATTATATAACTCGTGTTTAAGGTTATTTCCTGGGAAACTGAAGTCCAGATGGTATGGGCCATTCACTGTGAAGAGCTCCTCAAGAGCTGGAGCCGTGGTATTAATTGATGACGAGGACAGGGAATTCACAGTGAATATACAACGAGTTAAGCATTATCAAGAAAGTGGTAATGAAATGTTCAATGAGGAAGACATAACCTTTGATGAGGAAGTCACGTAATAGGGAGTGACTTTGAGTCTAGCTACAAGACTCCTTAATAAAGAAAAACGCTTCTTGGGAGGTAACCCAAGCTTTATTTGTTTTGTGTGTTTATTTATTTGATTTTATTTGTTTCCGTATGCATGTTTTATTTTTATTGTTATTGATTCATGCTTTAAATTAAAATTGTGAAAATGCTTTATTTTGTTTTTAACTTCGTTCTAACTACATATAAAGGTATTTTGCAAAAGATAAGTGTAAGGGAAATCTAAATTTCTTTATAAGAACGAATTGGAACATGAATTATAGCGATATAAAATGAACATACATATTAGTATTTGCTTGAGTCAAATGCTTGTATCGAGTCATAATGAAATTCTGCAGGATTCCAGGAAGTAAGGTAATTGTTTTTCCAGAAATTTTCCGGACACTAAACATAAGAATTCTGTCAGATCACTTCTGAGGGCGTCAGCCTTTAAAAGCTAACGGCGTTAGGTACTGATTCCAGAAAAAGTTTTTAAAATTTAGTTTTTCTGCCGGATTATAAAAATTACTGCATCTTAAATTCCAGGAATCTGCAAAACTTTCATTTCACAAGCATTATATCCATATATAGATTTTGCCGCCGATTTTACGCAAGGTTTGCCTAGATTGTTTTCTCAGGTTTAACAGGTTACATTGGACAAGAAGATGAACATGGAATCAAGTTTATGACATCAAGTTTTTGGCGTCAATTTGATCTTGGACCTTTTACATCATCTTGGAAGAAGATCTTACCATGTTACCACACGATCCACATCAAACGAATCACGGGAGTATTTGTTTCATTCTTTCATTTTCTACTTTTACATCTTTTATGTGAACATTAGGGACAATGTTCGGTTTAAGTGTAAGGGGGGTAAATGAAGACACCTTAGAAAATGCTATTACGCTTGATTTTTGTTTTGTTTAATGGTAGATGTATAATAAAATGGAGAGAAATATTTGTTAGGGCAATTTGAGCACCAAATTTAAATTTTTTTACAACATATAAGAGTGAAACTTTAGGCATAATAAGCGTCTCATGGATAGGGAATTGTATGACTAGCACAAAACCGTACCACTCAAAAATTCCCCCCCCCCCAAATATGTGAGGTTCACCCCTAGAATTGTTAGGAAAAGCATTCATTGTTGGTGCTTGTGTGTGTACCGGTAGTTTATAGATTCTAGAACTTACGTTAGTGACCATCCCAAATCCACAAGTGAGACTACATTCGTGTAGTTAGATTTACTACATGATAAGAGGCATTAGGATAACCCTTGTTTTACACCCGTATTATAATTACATTGACTTCATTGGTCAAGTAATTCTCCCACACCCTTAGCGTTGTACTCATTTTTAGTACACGATACCCCTAGTACACCCCTCAGAGCCTATATTTTCGTTCCTAACTTTAAGCATTTTACTTAAAGGAAGAATTTGTTTACAATCCACCCCCAAATGTACACCCAAATCGCATTAGCCTACCTTGTATGCACTCACCTTTAGTGCATTATTGTTACAACATTTGTTTAAACCCATAGTTAATTGTCTAATTGATTAGATGGTTGCTAAGTCGAGTCATATCCTTGTACATATTGTTTTGGGACGATTGGAACTCATGGGTAAAGTACTAATGTAATGGAGTAATAGGGAAGAAGTCAATTATTACCCCATATGTGCGTTAATATTTTAATGTACTTCAAGTTTTTCAATTATCTTAATTCGAGTCATTAGAATAGTTAATTGTAAAGTATGTAAAAGTTCAAGTGTAAGGGGAGNCTTTAAGCATCATACTTAAAGGAAGAATTTGTTTACAATCCACCCCCAAATGTGCAACCAAATCGCCTTAGCCTACCTTGTATGCACTCACCTTTAGTGCATTATTGTTACAACATTTGTTTAAACCCATAGTTAATTGTCTAATTGATTAGATGGTTGCTAAGTCGAGTCATATCCTTGTACATATTGTTTTGGGACGATTGGAACTCATGGGTAAAGTACTAATGTAATGGAGTAATAGGGAAGAAGTCAATTATTACCCCATATGTGCGTTAATATTTTAATGTACTTCAAGTTTTTCAATTATCTTAATTCGAGTCATTAGAATAGTTAATTGTAAAGTATGTAAAAGTTCAAGTGTAAGGGGAGAACCGAGGCCCCTATGATGTATTATTTTTGATGGTAGGGTAAGAGTGTATGAAAAAAAAAATCGAAAAAACAAGAAAAACGAAAAAAAAATTGGAAAAGAAAAGTAGAAAAAACATACGGACTACCATCCCGTTTCATTTTATCTTTATTTATGTTTTTGTTATTTTCTTTTTAGCTTAAGTCGAGTCGAGTCTTGGCTTAGCAACGCCACCTTGTGCATGTATTTGATCAAGATAATTAACTCGCCACCACTAAAAATACCCTTTATTTTAACAAAATCGTGTTTATCATATCCCTACACCTAACGTTACAACCCTTGAAAATCCCTCTTTGATATTTTATCTTAGGTGCTTATGCCTAGTGGAGCAGGTTTTTGATCCTTTCCCAAGCCTATGGTAATCTATTTGCTATGACAGGTAGTGAGTGATATTTCTTCCATTTCCATTTAGTTATATAGGTTTATAACACCCGAGAGATGAGAGTATCCAAACACTATTTGTGAGGTGCTAGTGTAAGATTTCCGTGCTTGCTATGACTAGGGTGGAATAACTATTTGTTGTAATTACTTTTATATTAATGTTAAATGACCCCTAGCTCATATTTTGATTGGAATACAAGCGCATTTGCTTGAGGACAAGCAAATCTCAAGTGTAAGGGTATTTGATGAGGCGATAAGTGGTTACACTTTTAGGGGGTCATTTAAGCCCCAATCTGTAATTATTTGATCAAATATTGCCTTAAATCGTTCCTTTTGTCATTTTAGGTACTTTGGAGAGGAAATCTGGAAAAGGAAGCATTTTGGACGTTTTTGGAGCATAAAAGTGGAGAAAACGACAAAGTCTCAAAATATGCTGGAAATAGTACCTGATGGCGTCACGCTTTACCAGGTGAAGGCGTCACTCTTTGACAACAAGGTGGATGATTTTTGAACTAGACGCCCCGGAAAGATTTTGGCGATTTAACACGTGACGGCGTCTCTTAATTAACATGCTAGGCTAGGTCTTTCTTGTGTTTGCTTAGATCTAATGAAACCTAGCTATTGATTACATGTTGTTAGTTTATTTGTGATTGTTGTGGGTGGGTATAGTCGATGTTAGGCTTAAGAAAACTGGCTAACCTCCTATACGGTAACTTGCTTGAAAGTCTTAAGAAACATGAATCGGATGTGTACTACGATTATATGGTTGTATTTAATGCATAAGCGAATTCTAGTGATCCTATGTTAGGAGCTTTAAGTCGGCACGACATAGGAGTGAAGTAGGAGCTTATAGAGTTAGGGAAGATCGTACACGGCCCTACGAATGGTTTAAAGGAATACAACCCGTCATCCACACAATTACAACAAACCAATTAACCGGTAAAAGATAGCTAGGGAGTAAGGAAATCTAAGTAAACAAATTTTTCACTCATATAAGTTTCACAACCATTTACTTTTTCTTGTTATTTTAATTTATTTGCAAAAGTAGTTAATTGGGTTAGTTGGCTAGCAACTAATTCCGCCCACTCTTCCAAAAACCGAGATTTTTATTTGCTTTCATAAAACATAAAAATACAAAAAGAATCATCCCTCAACCCTTAGACCTAATTAGAGTAGCTTTTCAAGCCTAACGACACTATTCCCCAAGAGAACGATCAATCCCCCGGTACTTGCCACTTCACTATACTACATCAGTCAGGTACACTGCCTGGTGGGGGTTGTAAGCTTCTCAAGATCCCTTGAGAGGTAAAACCTAAGTGCAAAGGTTGCAAAACCCACGCATGAGTACAAAAAATATGGAGATGTTGTGGTATTTGATACAACTTACATGGTGAATTCATATGACATGCCTTTTGGCATCGTTGTCGGTATTGACAATCACGGAAGAACCATCTTACTTAGTTGTGCACTTTTGCGTAATGAGACAACAAAAACATTTCGATGGCTATTCAAGGTAATCGCAATATTTCTTTGCTATTTAGTGAATACAATTGCAACTGGTCTTCGATTATGTAGTTATATTTTGTAGATTTTTACTTTGCTAATGAAAAATCACCAAAAACTATATTAACCGACCAAGATCCGTGGATGACCCAAGCAATTGCCAAAGACGCGCCTTTCACAAAACATGCATTTTGTATATGGCATATCACTAGTGAATTTAGTGGTTGATTTACTTCAATATTAAGAGGCGAGTATTCAAGTTGGTGTTCCGAATTCTACGAGTTATATAAGTTAGATACGGTTGAAGAATTTGAACACCAATGATCATTAGTTATTGGAAAGTACTACTTAGATGAGAATAAGAATGTTGTTGGTTTCTATAAGATTAAGGAATTTTTGGTGCCCGCATATCTTCGTGACTTTTTTTTTGGTGGTATGACAACAACGAGAAGATAGAAAAGTATGAATGCATTTATAAAAAGATTTATATCTTCTCAAACATGTTTAAGTCAATTCATTAAGCTAGTAAGTGATCAAATGTACTTAAGTATGGTATTATATACAAAGTTTCTTGACAGCTAACTTATTTTAATGTAATAATATTTTAGTTTGATCTTGCAATAGAAGATGTTGAGCAAAAACAAATGCATGATACTATGTTGTTGAAATATAGGGGCTCGTGTTTGAGGTCACTTTCGGCGTTAGAAGAACAGGGTCGTCGATTTTTTACTCCATTTGAATCAAAAAGTTTCAAGAGGAGTTCGGAAAAGCAATTCAATATTCGGTTAAGGAAGAAAAACAAGCCTTCTTTGAAGCATCATAGAGGGAGTCGACTTCACAAGGTAAATTGGGATGAAAAAGTGGCTAAGTGTAGTTGCAAATATTTTGAATTTATTAGGATACCTTGTCGTCATATTTTAAGTGTGTTCGTCCATAAGGATTGCTTTGAAATTTCGTCTACTTATTGGTCTCCCCGGTGGTGTCGGAAAGAGGTTGAACGTGATAAAATCTCTGATGAGGCGAAAAGTGTTACGCTTTTAGGGGGTCATTTAAGCCCTAATCCGTAATTATTTGATCAAATATTGCCTTAAATCGTTCCTTTTGTCATTGTAGGTACTTTGGAGAAGAAATCTTGAAAAAGAATCATTTTGGACGTGTTTAGAGCATAAAAGTGAAGAAAACGACAAAGTCTCAAAACCATGCTGGAAACAGTACCTGACGGCGTCACTCTTTACGAGGTGACGGCGTCACGCTTTGACAAAGAGGTAGATAATTTTTACAAGAGACGGGCCAGAAAGATTTTGAAGCTTTTACATGTGACGGCGTCACGTGTAATTTAACCTAGGCCGTCACGTTATAACTTAAAGAGAGACGGCCCAAAGACTTTTAAAGAGGGACGGCGTAAAAAGTAGATTTGAGCAATCCGAAAAGGGTTTTGGCGGCTAGGTGACGGCGTCACGAGCTAAAACGTGACGCCGTCAAGTTGTAAAATCTATATATAGTTTTATAATTTTCATTCATTAAGTGTGTAACTTTTGGGAGAACTTTAGGGATAAACCCTAGGTCGTGGTTTACTGTATTTCAGGGGTTTTTCACCCTTGAATCATTCATGTTCAATTAAAGATAAGTCTCCTTTCAAATCAATCAATATGTCTATGTGTTGCTTGATTATATCTTATGCTTGTCTTTACTTTAACATGCTAGGCTAGGTTTCCCTTGTTTTTGCTTAGATCTAATGAAACCTAGCTATTGATTACTTGTTGTTGGTTTGTTATTGATTGTTGTGGGTGGGTGATGTCGATGTTAGGCTTAAGAAAACTGGCTAACCTCCTATACGGTACCTTGCTTGAACGTCTTAAGAAACATGAATCGGATGTGTACTACGATTATATAGTTGTATTTAATGCATAAGCGAATTCTAGTGATCCCATGTTAGTAGCTTTTAGTCGGCTCGACATAGGAGTTAAGTAGGAGCTTATAGAGTTAGGGAAGATCGTACACGGCCCTACGAATGGTTTAAAGGAATACAATCTGACATCCACACAATTGTAAAAAACCAATTAACCGGTAAAAGATAGCTCGGGAGTAAGGAAATCTAAGTAAACACACTTTTCTCCATATTAGTTTCACAACCAATTTACTTTTCTTGTTATTTTATTTTATTTGCATTAGTAGATATTTGGGTTAGTTGATTAGCAACTAATTCCGCCCACTCTTTCAAATACCCGAGATTTTACTTGCTTTCATAAAATATAAAAATACAAAAAGAATCATCCCTCACCCTTAGACCTAATTAGAGTAGTTTTCAATCCTAACGACACTATTCCCCGAGAGAACGATCAATCTCCCGGTACTTGCCACTTTTTACTATACTACATCGGTCAGGTACACTGCCTGGTGGGGGTTGTAAGCTTCTCCAGATCCTTTGAGAGGTAAAACGTATTGCGAAGGTTGCAAAACCCACACATCAAGTTTTTGGCGCCGTTGCCGGGGAATAGTTATTACTTAGGTTGAGTTTTATTTTTATTTAGCTCTACTCATTAGATTCCTTTCTAGTGAGGTTTTATTTTATTTTTCTAGGTTTTCTTTAGTCTATCTTTTCTTCGTGCCATTTGTTCATAAAACCATTTTCATTTGTCACCATGGCGGATGAAACTCCATTTAGATCATTGACAATGGAGGAAAAATTATATTTCACTAATAGATTTGCTTCTTATCATTCCAATGAATTTTTGTGTGATCTTAGTGATATCCAAGAGGAGTTGGGGGTAAAGTTAGATGGGTTTGATGACTTCTATGCATGTGTAATTTCTATTAGACGATCATTATTAGGATCAATTCCTTTTAGTGAGACCCTTTGGAAAAATTTTGAGGAAAGCTTCCTAACCGTGAACCATAAGTTGAATGAATTGATTGTTTTGTATGAGGATATAGACGATCTGGACACGAGGAAGGATGAGGTAAATAATACAAGCCCACTGAACAACCCACAAGTCCTACAATCATTTGAGGCACACATACCGCCCGTGACTTACCCGGAAGAAGTAGACGAGACTATAGGAACCCCAATAGAGGTAGAACCCTTGGACCAAACACAACTAGAGAATATTGGTTTGAACACTTGTAGTGATGATCTTTCTCTTAGTTCTATGGAAGTTCCTAGTTTTGATGAACCGGAGCCTCAACCAAAACCGTTACCTAATCTTCCATCCTCGAATGAAAATTGAGGAATTAAAATAGGTCCCGATCCACCCATCAAACCATATAGTCCGGGTAGTTTTACGTTGAAGGTAGTAGACTCTAAGCCTTGTAGAGAGCAAGCTGACATAGGAGTGAACCATGACCTTACATACTTACATCACCCATTCATGATTGATCACAAGAAATATTATGGGTTTAAACAGGGTTTATTAGGTCAAGATGGATTTCCAACTAGGAATCTCAAAGTTGATAGAAGATGATCCCTTTATAGGAGGAAACTTTAATTCACCCATTGAGCCAATTAAACCAGGCAAGGTTATGATGGAAAGAACACACCCATTGAGCATATAATTCATCCACCACTCTTTCCTCACGTGGCATATTTCCACCCTAAGGATGTGTATCGCTACTTTCACCCACACTTAATCCTAAGTGTTGGGAAAACATGCCCCTATTATGTTAAATAAGGGTAGAGTCAAGCTCGTGACTCAAACAAAAACAAGCGCTTCTTGGGAGGCAACCCAAACTTCTTTTTATTTGTTTGTGTGTTTATTTGCTTTTATTTGTATCCGTATGTATGTTTTATTTTTATTGATAACAATACATGTTTAAAATTAAATTGTGAAAATGCTTTATTTTGTTTTTAACTTCGTCTTAACTACATATAAAGGTATTTTGCAAAAGATAAGTGTAAGGGAAATCTAAATCTGTTTATAAGAACGAATTGGACATGAATTGTAGCTATATAAAATGAACATACATATTAGTATTTGTTTGAGTCAAATGCTTGTATCGAGTCATAATGAGATTTTGCAGGATTCCAGGAATTAAGGTATTTGTTTTTCCAGAAATTTTCCGGAAACTAAACATAAGAATTCTGTCAGATCAATTCTGACGGCGCCAGGTACTGATTCCAGAAAAAGGTTTTTAAAATTTAGTTTTTCTACCGGACTATGAAAATTACTGCATCTTTAACTCCAGGAATATGCAAAACTTTCATTCCACAAGCATTATATCCCTATATAGATTTTGCCGCCGATTTTACGCAAGGTTGGCATAGATTGTTTTCTCAGGTTTAACTGGTTACATTGGATAAGAAGATGAACATGGAATCAAGTTCATGACATCAAGTTTTTGGCGTCGCTTTAATCTTGAAGCTTTTACATCATCTTGGAAGAAGATCTAACCAAGTTACCACACGATCCACATAAAACGAATTAGGGGAGTATTTGTTTCATTCTTTCATTTTCTTTACTTTTGCATCTTTTATGTGAACATTGGGGACAATGTTCGGTTTAAGTGTAAGGGGGGTAAATGAAGACACCTTAGAAAATGCTATAACGCTTGATTTTTGTTTTGTTTAATGGTACATGTGTAATAAAACTGAGAGAAATATTGGTTAGGGCAATTTTAGCACCAAATTTAATTTTTTTTACAACATATAGGAGAGAAACTTTGGTCTTAATAAGCGTCTCATGGATAGGGAATTGTATGACTAGCACAAAAAACCGTACCACTCAAAAATTTCCACCCCAAATATGTGAGGTTCGCCTTTAGATCTTTAGGAAAAAGCATTCATTGTTGGTGCTTGTGTGTGTACCGGTAGTAATTAGATTCTAGAAGTTGCGTTAGTGACCATCCCAAATCCGCAAGTGAGACTACATTTGTGTATTTAGATTTACTACATTATAAGAGGCATTAGGATAACCCATGTTTTACACCCGTAATATAATTACATTGACTTCATTGGTCAACTAATTCTCCCACACCTTAGCGTTGTACTCATTTTTAGTACACGATACCCCTAGTACACCCCTCAGAGCCTATCTTTTCGTTTCTAACTTTAAGCATTTTACTTAAAGGAAGAATTTGTTTACAATCCACCCCCAAATGTACACCCAAATCGCCTTAGCCTACCTTGTATGCACTCATCTTTAGTGCATTATTGTTACATGTTTAAACCCTTAGTTAATTGTCTAATTGATTACATGGTTGCTAAGTCGAGTCATATCCTTGTACATATTGTTTTGGAACGATTGGGACTCATGGGTAAAGTACTAATGTAATGGAGTAATGGGGAAGAAGTCAATTATTACCCCCATGTATACGTTAATATTTTAAAGTACTCCAAGTTTTCAACTATCTTAATTTGAGTCATTAGAGTAGTTAATTGTAAAGTATGTAAAAGTTCAAGTGTAAGGGGAGAACTGAGGCCCCTATGATGTATTATTTTGGATGGTAGGGCAAGAGTGTATGAAAAAAAAGTTGAAAAACAAGAAAAACGAAAAAAAATTGGAAAAAGAAAAGTAGAAAAAACATACGGATTACCATCCCGTTTCCTTTTATTTTTATTTATGTTTATGTTATTTTCTTATTAGCTTAAGTCGAGTCGAATCTTGGCTTAGCAACGCCACCTTGTGCATGTATTTGATCAAGATAGTTAACTCGCCACCACTAAAAATACCCTTTATTCCAACAAACCGTGTTTATCATATCCCTACACCTAACATTACAACCCTTGAAAATCCCTCTTTGATAGTTTATCTTAGGTGCTGACGCCTAGTGGAGGAGATTTTCGATCCTTTCCCAAGCCTATGGTAATCTATTTGCTATGACAGGTAGTGAGTGATATTTTTCCATTTCCATTTAGTTATATAGGTTTATAACACCCGAGAGATGAGAGTATCCAAACACTATTTGTGAGGTGCTAGTATATATGATTTCCGTGCTTGTTATGACTAGGGTGGAATGACTATTTGTTGTAATTACATTTATATTAGTGTTAAATGACCCCTAGCTCATATTTTGATTGGAATAAAAGCGCATTTGCTTAAAGACAAGCAAATCTCAAGTGTAAGGGTATTTGATGAGGAGAAAAATGTTACGCTTTTAGGGGGTCATTTAAGCCCTAATCCGTAATTATTTGATCAAATATTGCCTTAAATCATTCCTTTTGTCATTTTAGGTACTTTGGAGAAGAAATCTGGAAAAGGAATCATTTTGGACGTTTTTGGAGCATAAAAGTGAAGAAAACGACAAAGTCTCAAAACCATGCTGGAAACAGTACCTGACGGTGTCACTCTTTATGAGGTGACGGCGTCACGCTTTGACAAAGAGGTGGATAATTTTTACACGAGACGGGCCAGAAAGATTTTGAAGCTTTTAAACGTGACGGCGTCACGTGTAATTTAACCTAGGCTGTCACGTTATAACTTAAAGAGAGACGGTCCGGAGACTTTTAAAGAGGGATGGCGTCAAGAGTAGATCTGAGCAATCCGAGAAGGGTTTTGGCGGCAAGGTGACGGCGTCACGAGCTAAAACGTGACGCCGTCAAGTTGTAAAATCTATATATAGTTTTCTAATTTTCATTCATTAAGTGTGTAACTTTTGGGAGAACTTTAGGGATAAATCCTAGGTCGTGGTTTACTGTATTTTTAGGGGTTTTTCACCCTTGAATCATTCATGTTCAATTAAAGATAAGTCTCCTTTCAAATCAATCTATATGTCTATGTGTTGCTTGATTATATCTTATGCTTGTCTTTACTTTAACATGCTAGGCTAGGTTTCTCTTGTGTTTGCTTAGATCTAATGAAACCTAGCTATTGATTACTTGTTGTTGGTTTGTTATTGATTGTTGTGGGTGGGTGATGTCGATGTTAGGCTTAAGAAAACTGGCTAATGTCCTATATGGTAACTTGCTTGAACATCTTAAGAAACATGAATCGAATGTGTACTACGATTATATGGTTGTATTTAATGCATAAGCGAATTCTAGTGATCCCATGTTAGGAGCTTTTAGTCGGCTCGACATAGGAGTGAAGTAGGAGCTTATAGAGTTAGGGAAGATCGTACACGCCCCTACGAGTAGTTTAAAGGAATACAACCCGTTGTCCACACAATTATAACAAACTAATTAACTGGTAAAAGATAGCTAGGGAGTAAGGAATTCTAAGTAAACACACTTTTCTCCATATTAGTTTCACAACCAATTTACTTTTCTTGTTATTTTATTTTATTTGCATTAGTAGATATTGGGTTAGTTGATTAGCAACTAATTCCGCCCACTCTTCCAAATACCTGAGATTTTACTTGCTTTCATAAAATATAAAAATACAAAAAGAATCATCCCTCACCCTTAGACCTAATTAGAGTAGTTTTCAATCCTAACGACACTATTCCCCGAGAGAACGATCAATCCCCAGGTACTTGCCACTTCACTATACTACATCGGTCAGGTACACTGCCTGGTGGGGGTTGTAAGCTTCTCCAGATCCTTTGAGAGGTAAAACCTATTGCAAAGGTTGCAAAACCCACGCATCAAGTTTTTGGCGCCGTTGCCGGGGAATAGTTATTATTTAGGTTGAATTTTATTTTTATTTAGGTCTACTCATTAGATTCCTTTCTAGTGAGATTTTATTTTATTTTTCTAGGTTTTCTTTAGTCTATCTTTTCTTCGTGCCCTTTGTTCATAAAACCATTTTCATTTGTCACCATGGCGGATGAAACTCCATTTAGATCATTGACAATGGAGGAAAAATTATATTTCACTAATAGATTTGCTTCTTATCATTCCAATGAATTTTTGTGTGATCTTAGTGATATCCAAGAAGAGTTGGGGGTAAAGTTAAATGGGTTTGATGAATTCTATGCACGTGTAATTTCTATTAGACGATCATTATTAGGATTAATTCCTTTTAGTGAGACCCGTTGGAAAAATTTTGAGGAAAGCTTCCTAACCATGAACCATAAGTTGAATGAATTGATGGTTTTGTATGAGGATATAGATGACCTGGACACGACGAAGGATGAGGTAAATAATACAAGCCCACTGAACACCCCACAAGTCCTACCATCATTTAAGGCACACATACCGCCCGTGACTTACCCGGAAGAAGTAGAAGAGACTATAGGAACCTCAATAGAGGTAGAACCTTTGGACCAAACACAACTAGAGAATATAGGTTTGAACACTTGTAGTGATGATCTTTCTCTTAGTTCTATGGAAGTTCCTAGTTTTTATGAACTGGAGCCTCAACCAAAACCGTTACCTAATCTTCCATCCTCAGATGAAAATTTAGAAATTAAAATAGGTCCCGATCCACCTATCAAACCATATAGTCCGGGTAGTTTTACGTTGAAGGTAGTAGACTCTAAGCCTTGTAGAGAGGAAGCTGACATAGGAGTGAACCATGACCTTACATACTTACATCACCCATTCATGATTGATCACAAGAAACATTATGGGTTTAAACCGGGTTTATTAGGTAAAGATGGATTTCCAACTAGGAATCTCTCAAAGTTGATAGAAGATGATCCCTTTCTAGGAGGAAACTTTAATTCACCCATTGACCCAATTAAACTAGGTAAGGTTATGATGGAAATAGCACACCCCATTGAGCATATAATTTATCCACCACTCTTTCCTCACGTGGCATATTCCACCCTAAGGGTGTGTATCGCTACTTTCACCCGCACTTAATCCTAAGTGTAGGGAAACCCTCCCCTATTTCCGTTAAATAAGGGTAGAGTCAGGCTC
>LBNU01023735.1:46108-62074 GCA_014162995.1 Artemisia annua
TTCGGCCAAGAGAAGAAGCAAGAAGAAGATGAGATGAAAAATGATCCAAGTGACTAGTTAAAGAGGTAATTTGGATAATAGATTTGGTTAAATGGGTGCATTATGGTTAAAAGGGTTACTAGTGGTTAATAAGGTGCTTAACTTTGTTTCATAGTGGGGGAGGTGAGTGGGTGGCCGGTTATGGTATCCAAGGGAGGGGGAAAAGAGATATTTTACTCCCCGTTGGTATATCTTGTGTCGGTTTAAGCTTAAACGCAACCGTAACGTCCCGGTTTGACTTTTTGGACACATATACGTAAAATAAAGTTTTTAGCCACGATTTTGTCAGAAATGTAATAAAATGACTTTACCGATGTGAGAACCGTGATTTTAGCAGATTAGTTTGATTAATAGTCTCGATCCATTTGACTTTGTTTGGTATGAATTAAGTGTTTTTGTGTGGTATATGTGTGAGATACATATAATATATTTATGATAAGTATTAATGTGGCACTGAATCCCTTTTTGTGTGAGGTTGTTGTTATGATTTGAGGAGTATTGATTTTGAGTAAGTTCATTTTGATCACCTTTGTGGTGTAGAAATGACTTGTTTAGTTTTGGTGTTTCATGGTGTTTGCGTAACAAGTCTTCGTTCAAGTGTTTGAACGTTAGTAAGTTACGAGGAGATTGTTTTTATGAGTTGTGTTTATAAAGAGTGTGGAAATCTGTTTTTGGAAACTTTGTTTTGAAAATGATTATTTTTCCGGTTTGTCGTAAAAATGAAGGTTATCACGTAGGACGTTAGGTTTCATTGTGGGAGCGCATAAAATATGAAAAGTATAAGGTTTTGAGTGTAAGAATTTAATTTAATATATATATATATATATATATAAAATTCAGCCCAAGGGGTGTTTTAAGGAAAGAAGGAAACCCAATTGTAGCCCAATTACAATTTTAAGCTAAGGAATCCTAGTCCAATCCAAACAAGCCCAACCCTTATCCCTATAACCATAGAAAACGACCCCAACCCTTTCTTTTGGGATAATCGGTCGACCGAGAGGGAGAAAAGAAGGAGGGAAAAGTTAGGGTTTTTCTAGTGGAGCAAAAATCAAAGATCAAGGTATAATTTTTAATACATGTGTTCAATTAATTAGTTATTGTTACAATTCGTGTAAAATAATTTATGATGGAGTTAGAGTTTATAAAATTCTGTAAATTTCTGATGTAAAACATGTTAGGATCATTAATTGATAATAGTATGAGGATTGGTTAAGGGAATTGAGTGTAAAACGCGTTAGTTTTCAAGTTAGGGTTTGGACAGAATATTAGGGCTGTAAAGATACGAGGTTATTTAATAGACGGTAATGAGTTTGATAACGAATTTTGACTCTAAATTATAGTTCAAAGAAAGAGCTTTCCAAAAAGTCCAACCACGACTGATTTCGAGGTCGGGAAGTTAGTCTTTTGATTTTTACGAGATAAGGTGTCAAAGCTGTTAAACCAGGACAGAATTTGGGTAAAAGTTTGATAGTGATTTGTGGGTGAAAAAGTGTTATTAAGGTTAGCCCTTCTTGGAAAGTTGAGTTTTAGGTTATCTTAGACTCGCACGAAAAGGATTCACGATAAAAAGTTGTGGAAGTATTTTTCTTTAATCAAAACTATTTGGTGTGCGTTCAAATCTGAATCTGGATAGTTGACAAGTTTGATTTTCTTATGGGTATTTGTGTGTGTTATTAGACCATGGCCTTCTGGGATTAGCTTGTATGCTTATGAGAGACCATGGGAAATTTTTGGTGTGATTTGTTAAGCTTTAAATGTTATTATTTTATGTGGGTGAATGTACCTCAAAATTCTGCGTTTTTTGAAATTATAAGTGCAAGGGATTTAGTGAGCATTAGTGGTCGATGGTGTTTGGTATGGAGTCTAGGAGATCCATGGTGGGTCATATGAACCTTAGACATCCATCATATGAGTATTTCATGGGTTATAGCTTTTAGCTTGACCATGTATAACGTGAATTTATTGTGTTGTTTAGATTTGTGATAGTTATTTGTTAGAAGCTGCAGAGTTAAGGTGAGTTCATAGTCCCATACTTTTTACTCTGTTTTAAACTTAGGATGGGAATGATGCTTGTCTTAAATGGTTTGAGTTACTATGATTATGTGTGTTTTAAAAAGGCTTGGACTTATAATGTTATCGTATGAATGCTATGTGTTGAAGGCTGTGTGGTCCAATTGGAGGGGAGTATCCAATTGGAGAGTAATACTCCTACTCACTATTAGGCTGTGTGGTTATCCGTTATTCAATTGGGAGGATGTTTATCCTATTGCTCGCGCATGCGACCCATTTGATGCCAAGTTTTGTGTGGATTTATACGTGATTCAATTGGGAGGATGCTTATCCTGTTGCTCGCGCATGCGACTTAATTGATGCCAATGTTGGATCGGAGGAGCACGTTCCGTCCCATTGTTGCCTTTGTTATGTGAGATTACATGTTAGCTTGTATGATAACTTATATTATTTGTCCAGCTATGTTTTATAATCACAGTGAACTGGTTGCCTTGAGTGTGAATGTGTGTCTTAAACCTATGAATCTCACCAACATAATGTTGACGTTTTAAGCATCATTTTCAGGTGAGCATTCTAAGGATAAGATAGAAGGAAGTGACTATAAGAGAATTTGGTTGCATTTGAGAATGAATTATCTATATGTTTGGATATGAATTTGTTTGATTTTGTTGAAGATACCTTTGGAGATTTGGTTTGGTTATTTTATTTAGGGGTATTGTCACAACACTTTGTGTTTGTACTTTGCTCTATCTTATGTGCATGTAGTATTTCTCTATTTACACACCAGGTGTTGTGATGATATCCATGAAGTTACACACTCGCGTTTCCGCCTTGGCGAGGCGTGACAGATTGGTATCAGAGCTTTAAATGTTATTATTTTATGTGGCTGAATGTACCCCATAATTCTGCGTTTTCTGAAATTATAAGTGCAAGGGATTTAGTGAGCATTAGCTGTTGATGGTGTTTGGTATGGAGTCTAGGAGATCCATGGTGGGTCATATGAACCTTAGACATCCATCATATGAGTATTGCATGGGTTATAGCTTTTAACTTGACCATGTGTAACGTAAATTTATTGTGTTGTTTAGATTTGTGATTGTTATTTGTTGGAAGCTGCAGAGTTAAGGTGAGTTCATAGTCCCATACTTTTTACTCTGTTTTAAACTTGGGATGGGAATGATGCTTGTCTTAAATGGTTTGAGTTACTGTGATTATGTGTATTTTAAAAAGGCTTGGACTTATAATGTTAACGTATGAATGCAGTGTGATGAAGGTTGTATGATAATGCTGTGTGGTCCAATTGGGGGGGGAGTATCCAATTGGAGAGTAATACTCCTACTCACTATTATGTTGTGTGGTTATAAGTGATTCAATTGGGAGGATGCTTATCTTGTTGCTCGCACATGCGACCCATTTGATGCCAAGTTTTGTGTGGATTTATACGTGATTCAATTGGGAGTATGCTTATCCTGTTGCTCGCGCATGCGACCTAATTGATGCCAATGTTGGATCGGAGGGGCATGTTCCGTCCCATTGTTGCCTTTGTTGTGTATGATTACATGTTAGCTTGTATGGTAACATATATTATTTGTCCAGCTATGTTTTATAATCACAGTGAACTGGTTTCCTTGAGTGTGAATGTGTGTCTTAAACCTATGAATCTCACCAATATTATGTTGATGTTTTAAGCATCATTTTCAGGTGAGCATTCTAAGGATAAGATAGAAGGAAGTGACTAGAAGAGACTTTGGTTGCATTTGAGAATGAATTATCTATGTGTTTGGATATGAATTTGTTTGATTTTGTTGAAGATACCTTTGGAGATTTGGTTTGGTTATTTTATTTTGGGGTATTGTTACAACACTTTGTGTGTGTACTTTGCTCTATCTTATGTGCATGTAGTATTTCTTTATTTAGACACCAGGTGTTGTGATGATATCCATGAAGTTACAAACTCGTGTTTCCGCCTTGGAGAGGTGTGACAGATTGGTATCAGAGCCTTGGTTATAGAGAATTAGGTGGTTTAACCTAGACTATAACCTAGGAGTCCCGTATATAGTTGCATTTAGGGCCTATGTGTAAGTATAGTATCTTACATGTCTATTTTCCTAATATATGAGATGTTTATTTGATTTTTTGGGCGTCCGATGTTTTTCGATATTTAGTTTTGTATATGTCATTGTTTTTAGTATGGCACCTCCTGCACGTAGCAAGTTTTGTTGGACTACCGTTGTCGCTACGGGTTGCAAGATAGTTGGTAGGATGAAGCGGGTCAACAGAAGGATCCTAGTTCCTGCTAGCATGCTTCCATGTGCGATTGATCAGATGTTAACGTTAGAGAATGTGGATGGAAAGGAGATAGAAAGGTACGAGACGAGGGTGGCCGATAAGGAAGGCTTCACCACTAAGTACCCTGGAAAGTGTCCCCAATTCCTAGAAGATGGGGGAGTGGGTTGGGCTAGACCCCGAGATGTGCATGCGTTTGTAGAGATGAAGAAAGAAACCTTAGTGAGGGCTTTGTTAGTCATCCACTACCACAGATCGAGGGAAATAAGAATGGATGGATAAGTGAAGAGGAAGAGTATGAGGAGAGTATGAGGTGGACTCGGATCTAAAGTCTACGGCGACTAGTAGATCTCAACTGATTGATAGGGGCAAGTGCTAGGGAAGAGCCTGAGCCTTTGTGCGACGTCTTATGTTTTGTGTCATGATTTGAAATTCTTATATTGTCCNATCCACTACCACAGATCGAGGGAAATAAGAATGGATGGATAAGTGAAGAGGAAGAGTATGAGGAGAGTATGAGGTGGACTCGGATCTAAAGTCTACGGCGACTAGTAGATCTCAACTGATTGATAGGGGCAAGTGCTAGGGAAGAGCCTGAGCCTTTGTGCGACGTCTTATGTTTTGTGTCATGATTTGAAATTCTTATATTGTCCTTTTCCGTCTGGAGCCATGTTGAAGCACGATTACTCTTGAGTATTGTATCGATCTTATCCGAGTGATTTAGATTATAGGGTGTACGTGATTGTTGGAATTTATCCATGTGAGATAATTGTTTGCATGAACTGTTGTCATAGGAGGGAGTACACTTGTGAAAGGGGGCATAGATAATTATGGTGGCCAACATAATTATACATGCGCCACAACAGAAGTGGACTTGCAAGTATGATAGCATGGATTGTGATGTTTATTAGGTGCTATGTGGTATATATGTGCGTTATCATTAAGATGTGTGGTTTTGGAAGTAAGTATGCATGTGGAATAGGCTTTATAACTATGGTCGCGAACATAATTATAAGGGTATCACACACGTGGACTTGTGACCATGATTACATTGATTGATGTTTGTTATTATATGTTATGGTAGATGTTATGTGATATCATGTTGATGATGGTTGTATGGTTAAAGAAGTGTTCTCTTAACCGTTTGGGCAGTAGTTATATGTTGAGGTGTAGTTGGTAAGATTCCATCCTACCTATCATATGCTGATACCTCAATTATCGGTTGGTACTAATGTGGTGACATTAAGTTGATTCGTTTGCTAGACTCTCCGTTTGTATACCTAATTCTCTGGATGGCATCCCTATTCGTACCATGATGGTACAGATGCCATATTCTTCCTATTCGGTGTCGTGGTTGATATTAGTCATTCGGATTTGTTTTCATTGGGAATTGGTATGTTTCTTTGGTTATTCCATGCATTCATTCCTCGAATGAATGTTATACTATTCTTTGAGTACTGTTGGTTCGTGATAAGTTGGTACGGATGTTAATCCCTCATTTACACACCAATTTGATTTTGTGACATGTTTTGCGATCGGATAGTATCGAGGTTTTTCTATGATCTTAATTAGACCGTTGTACGAATGAGTCTTTACGTTCTCTGCTTGGTTTGCAATGTATTTGCGTGAGTGTTCACTGGTATGAGTTCGCTTGATGATTATTGTGATTGAAATAGCTTGCGGTAGAGGAGTAGAGGTTGATAAAGTTATTCGTGGGTGTACTATAGTGTTAGAGGGTATCTCTTTTATGGTTGATTTGATATCTTTTTGGACATGGAAGTTTTGATGTGGTGATAGGGATGAATTGGTTGGCTAGGCATAAGGCTGAAGTAATATGCCATGAAAAGGTGGTTCGTATCCTTTTAGAGAATGGCGATGTACTACGAGTACAAGGGGTTTAATCTACCTAGTCATTCCCCGTGGGGAGCACCTGTGTTGTTCGTTAAGAAGAAGGATGGTTCGTTCAGGATGTGTATTGACTATCGGGAGTTGAAAAAGTTAACGGTTAAGAATCGGTATCCTCTTCCTAGAATTGATGATCTCTTTGACCAACTGCAAGGTTCTCGATTTTTCTCGAAGATTGACCTGCGTTCTGGTTATCACCAGTTAAGAGTGTATGAGGAGGATATTCTGAAGACAGTTTTTAGGACTCGTTATGGACACTTTGAGTTCACGGTTATGCCTTTTAGGTTGACAAATGCACCTGCGGTATTCATGGAGTTGATGAATCACATGTGTAAGCCTTATTTGGATAAGTTCGTGATTGTGTTCATTGACGATATCTTAATATATTCTAAGACGAAGGAGGAGCATGGAGAACATCTGAAGTTGATACTTAGTTTGCTAGAGAATGAGAAGTTGTAAGTCAAGTTCTCGAAATGCGAGTTTTGGTTACAAGAGGTATATTCTCTTGGGCGTGTGGTGAATAGTAAAGGTGTACATGTGGATCCTATTAAGATTGAAGCGGTCAGGAATTGGAAGGCTTCTACGACGCCGTTTGAGATACGATCTTTCTTAGGATTAGCTAGGTGATACAGAAGATTTATAGCGAACTTTTCGAAGATTGCTAAGCCCCTCACTATGTTGACTCAGAAGAATTAGAAGTATGTTTGGGGAAATGAGCAAGAGATGGATTTTCAGTCATTAAAGGATAGTTTGTGTAATGCACCTGTTCTGGCATTACCTGATGGACCAGATGATTTTGTGGTGTATTGTGATGTGTCGAATCAAGGTTTTGGTTGTGTATTAATGCAAAGAGGGAAGGTAATAGCCTATGCATCTCGACAACTCAAGATCCATGAGAAGAATTATACCACTCATGATCTAGAGCTTGGTGCGGTTTTATTCGCTCTCAAGAATTAGAGACACTATTCGTATGGCACGAAGAGTATTATTTACACTGATCATAAGAGTCTTCAGCATATTTTTACTCAAAAGGAGCTGAATATGCGCCAAAGAAGATGGATTGAATTGTTTAGTGATTATGATTGCAAGATTCGTTATCATCCTGGAAAAAGCGAATGTGGTGGCTGATGCGTGAGTAGGAAAGAAAGGATTAAGCCTAAACGTGTGCGAGCTATGAGCATGGCGTTGCAGTCAGGAATTAAGAGTAAGATATGGGCAGCACAAGAGGAAGCTCTCAAAGATGAGAACGCTATGGTTGAGTTGCTGCGTGGGTTAGATCAATAAATGGAGAGAAAGGAAGATGGTGGACTATATTTCCTGGATCTAATATGGGTTCCACTAGTAAAACATGTGAGAAGAATGATTACGTGGTTTAGACCAGCTAATGGAAAGGAATGAATATGGAGGATTGTACTTGGCGGACTAGTTATTGGTTCCATTGGAAGGAGGCATAAGGACATCAATCATGCAAGGTATTTGATACATCCTAGAATGGATAAGACGTATTATTACCTTAGCAAGAAATGTATTGAGGAACAAGTATGAAAAGGAATACAAATACCTTAGCAAGTATTTGATAAGCTTGAAGGTGAAGGTTGATATCAACAACTATTAGAGTGATGCAACATGCAGAGATACCTAAAGAATTTGTTAAGAAGGGGTTAGCGAGATGTTACATTTGATGGGTTGGTAGAGAGACGTGGAGTACCGCGTCAATCAGCTTATATCAAGATGAAATACTACTTCACGATTGTGGTAAATGTTTTATAGAGCTTTGAGAATGCGTATGTAGATGAGTACGACTTAGCATTCTTAACTCTATGGACTAAGTGAGCGTACAACCAAGCGTTGGAGGGTATGCTGAAAGCATGGATGTGTTTAGTTTTGGGGAAGCTGGGGTATGCATTTACCCTTAGCTGAGTTCTCCTATAATAACATTTATCATTCTAGTATTAAGTATGTGCCGTTTGAAATGTTGTATGGAAGGAAATATAGATCACCTGTTTTGTGGGCAGAGGTTGGAACAAGCCAGATAATTGATCCTGAACTGAAACGAGAAACTATAGGTAAGGTTTGCAGATTAAAGAAAGACTTAAGGAAGCGGGAGATCATCAAAAGAGTTACGCGGATAATCGCTGTAAGCCTTTGGGGTTTAATGTTGGTGATTTTGTGATGTTGAAAGTGTCTCATTGGAAAGGTGTTGTGCGTTTCGGTAAGAAAGGCAAGTTAGCACCGAGACATGTAGGACCGTTCGTGATTACAGAAAGGAGTGGACTTGTGGCATATCGGTTGAAATTGCCTAAGGAGTTAAGTAATGTGCATGATACGTTTCACGTATCTAATCTGAAGAAGTGTATGGCGGATGCTAGTTTGCATGTGCCATTAGATGAGATTAAGGTTAACAGGACCCTTCGTTTTGCATGTGCCATTAAAGTGGGGTAAGACATCGTTAGTAAAGGTGTGTTGGAATTCGAAGCGTAGTCCTGAGTGCACTTGGGAACGCGAGGATCAGATGAGATCTAAGTACTTAAATCTGTTTTGCTGATGTGGTTGGTGAGTAGATCGTTTGTAGTTGGATTTAGATCGTGGAAGTTAGATGCGGGGGTATCGTACCTACCTGTGAGAATTCGTTTGGATCATTGGTGTTGTTGATCAGGGTAGTGTATTTTTTTTGTGTATCGTTGGAGTATCAGGATGTTTTCGATCGTGTGAATTCGGGTATCTAGTTGGTTCGTATTTTTTGGTTCTTTCTCTGTGATTTTTATATCGTGGTAGAATCCCACATCGTCATAAGAATGCTTAACGATTTATGTTTTTATGGTGTGGTATTATTCCGCTTTAATATCCATAAATTTTCTTGATGTTAGTGATGAGACGAGTTGTTAAATCTCGGGACGCGATTTCCCTAAGTGGGAGATGATGTGACAACCGTGATTTTAGCAGATTAGTTTGACTAATAGTCTCGATTCATTTGACTTTGTTTGGTGTGAATTAAGTGTTTTTGTGTGGTATATGTGTGAGATACGCATAATATATTTATGATAAGTATGAATGTGGCACTAAATCCCTTTTTGTGTGAGGTTGTTGTTATGATTTGAGGAGTATTGATTTTGGGTAAGTTCATTTTGATCACCTTTGTGGTGTAGAAATGACTTGTATAGTTTTGGTGTTTCATGGTTTTTGCGTAACAAGTCTTCGTTCAAGTGTTTGAACGTTAGTAAGTTACGAGGAGATTGTTTTTATGAGTCGTGTTTATAAAGAGTGTGGAAATCTATTTTTGGAAACTTTGTTTTGAAAATGATTATTTTTNTTTAGTGTCTTTACATTTTATTTACCAAGTTTTTACAAGTCTAATTTTCTTTTTATTAAAATTTATGTCACGTTAAAAGTTTTTTTTTTGAGTCCAGTATGTTTTATTTTTAGGGTTTAGTAGCGAGTTTCATTTTAGGGTTTAATAGCGAGTATCAAATTTTTTTATGCATAGCGAGTTTAGTTTTATTAAATATAGCGAGTATGAAAGTCAAACTATTGTCTAGCGAGTTTAGAAAACTACGTAGCGAGTTTGGCAACATGGAAATAGAAATGTAGCGAGTTTGGTTAAAAAAGCACATAGCGAGTTTAGGTAATTCAACAAATGAGCTAGCGAGTATAAGAGTGAAAAAGTCAACTATTTCAGTAGCGAGTTTGAAAATAAATAGCGAGTTTGATTTTTTAATTAGATAGCGAGTATTATTTTTTTACATAGCGAGTTTAGTTTTTATTGTGTCAACTTTATTTTTAGTCCAAGTTTATTTCGAGTCGTGTCTTATTTTCTCCTTCTCTTTTCTTATTTCTTTTTCAAGCCGAGCTAGGCTTTTATTCTCTCCATCGTTTTATCGAGTGGAGTTTTGTTTGGTTCATTCCTAAACGAAACTCTGCCGAATTTTCTTTTAATCTTTTTAACTTAGCTTATTTTTATTTTCACTTGTTTTATTTTCTTTTAATAGTCTACTTTATTTTTCTTTTATTAATTAAATTTAAAAAAAAGAAAACAAAAACATTTTACGTTTTAATATTTACAAGTCTTTTGTTTTATTTTCTTTACCGTTTTAAATTTTAATATGAGTCGTGAGTAGTTTTAAAACGTGTTTGCTTAGTAGCTCGAGTTCGTGAGTTAAGTTAGAGCTTAAACGTTTGTGATAAGTAATCGAAAGATTGCTTAGACGTGTGAGTTAATTATTCGAAGACGAAACCTTTGAACGATTATTTCACTCGTCTTGAGTTAATATCTCTTCAAAAGATTAATTAACAACTAATCTCGAGAAAGGAGAATAACTCGTTGCAAACTTTTACCTCAAGCTTAACGAACTTATTCGAGTCGCTTTGCAAAAACATTGTCTTTTAATTTCATTTACCGTTTTATTTACTTATCGCTTTCATTTACCGCTTTCTTTAGTCATTTTATTCATGCAACTTTACTTGCTTTCTTATTTCATGTCGTTTTACCGCTTTCCTTTACTTTAATTTGTCGTTGTAGTATAGATAAAACCAAACTTTCTTTTAAAACTTATTCATCACACATAGCTCACGGTCTTGAGTGACGAGATCCATATTCAACCCTCGTTGGGACAACGATACCCGTGGTTTGAGCTTGTACTTTGCTCCCGCGAACACATCAGTGTTGGTTCGTGGCTAGCAAGAACAAAAGGAGACCCAAATCACTTCCAATTAACCCAAATCACCTTCCAAATTACTCAAAACTCTTGTAAACACAACCCAAATTAACTTGATCTTCAAGATTTTTGTGAGAAATGTGTGTGTTTGTGTGTTCGGCCAAGAGAGGAAGAAAAATGAGATGAGATGAGTTATGCTTCTAAGTGACTAGTTAAAGAGTGAATTTGGATAATAGATTTGGTTAAATGGGTGCATTATGGTTAAAAGGGTTACTAGTGGTTAATAAGGTGCTTAACTTTGTTTCATAGTGGGGGAGGTGAGTGGGTGGCCGGTTATGGTATCCAAGGGAGGGGGAAAAGAGATATTTTACTCCCCGTTGGTATATCTTGTGTCGGTTTAAGCTTAAACGCAACCGTAACGTCCCGGTTTGACTTTTTGGACACATATACGTAAAATAAAGTTTTTAGCCACGATTTTGTCAGAAATGTAATAAAATGACTTTACCGATGTGAGAACCGTGATTTTAGCAGATTAGTTTGATTAATAGTCTCGATCCATTTGACTTTGTTTGGTATGAATTAAGTGTTTTTGTGTGGTATATGTGTGAGATACATATAATATATTTATGATAAGTATTAATGTGGCACTGAATCCCTTTTTGTGTGAGGTTGTTGTTATGATTTGAGGAGTATTGATTTTGAGTAAGTTCATTTTGATCACCTTTGTGGTGTAGAAATGACTTGTTTAGTTTTGGTGTTTCATGGTGTTTGCGTAACAAGTCTTCGTTCAAGTGTTTGAACGTTAGTAAGTTACGAGGAGATTGTTTTTATGAGTTGTGTTTATAAAGAGTGTGGAAATCTGTTTTTGGAAACTTTGTTTTGAAAATGATTATTTTTCCGGTTTGTCGTAAAAATGAAGGTTATCACGTAGGACGTTAGGTTTCATTGTGGGAGCGCATAAAATATGAAAAGTATAAGGTTTTGAGTGTAAGAATTTAATTTAATATATATATATATATATATATAAAATTCAGCCCAAGGGGTGTTTTAAGGAAAGAAGGAAACCCAATTGTAGCCCAATTACAATTTTAAGCTAAGGAATCCTAGTCCAATCCAAACAAGCCCAACCCTTATCCCTATAACCATAGAAAACGACCCCAACCCTTTCTTTTGGGATAATCGGTCGACCGAGAGGGAGAAAAGAAGGAGGGAAAAGTTAGGGTTTTTCTAGTGGAGCAAAAATCAAAGATCAAGGTATAATTTTTAATACATGTGTTCAATTAATTAGTTATTGTTACAATTCGTGTAAAATAATTTATGATGGAGTTAGAGTTTATAAAATTCTGTAAATTTCTGATGTAAAACATGTTAGGATCATTAATTGATAATAGTATGAGGATTGGTTAAGGGAATTGAGTGTAAAACGTGTTAGTTTTCAAGTTAGGGTTTGGACAGAATATTAGGGCTGTAAAGATACAAGGTTATTTAATAGATGGTAATGAGTTAGATCATGAATTTTGACTCTAAATTATAGTTCAAAGAAAGCGCTTTCCAAAAATTCCGACCACGACTGATTTCGAGGTCGGGAAGTTAGTCATTTGATTTTTACGAGATAAGGTGTCAAAGCTGTTAAACCGGGACAGAATTTGGGTAAAAGTTTGATAGTGATTTGTGGGTGAAAAACTGTTATTAAGGTTAGCCCTTCTGGGAAAGTTCAGTTTTAGGTTATCTTAGACTCCCACGAAAAGGATTCGCGATAAAAAATTGTGGAAGTATTTTTCTTTAATCAAAACTTTTTGGCGTGCATTCAGATCCGAATCTGGATAGTTGACAAGTTTGATTTTCTTATAGGTATTTGTGTGTGTTATTAGACCATTGCCTTCTGGGATTAGCTTGTATGCTTATGAGAGACCATGGTAAATTTTTGGAGTGAGTTGTTAAGCTTTAAATGTTACTATTTTATGTGAGTGAATGTACCCCAAAATTCTGCGTTTTCTGAAATTATAAGTGCAAGGGATTTAGTGAGCATTAGTGGTTGATGGTGTTTGGTATGGAGTCTAGGAGATCCAACGTGGGTCATATGAACCATAGAAATCCATCATATGAGTATTGCATGAGTTATAGCTTTTAGTTTGACCATGTGTAACGTGAATTTATTGTGTTGTTTAGATTTGTGATTGTTATTTGTTGGAAGCTGCAGAGTTAAGGTGAGTTCATAGTCCCATACTTTTTACTCTGTTTTAAACTTGGGATGGGAATGATGCAACATGTTAGCTTGTATGATAACTTATATTATTTGTCCAGCTATGTTTTATAATTACAGTGAACTGGTTGCCTTGAGTGTGAATGTGTGTCTTAAACCTATGAATCTCACCAACATTATGTTGACGTTTTAAGCATCATTTTCAGGTGAGCATTCTAAGGATAAGATAGAAGGAAGTGACTAGAAGAGACTTTGGTTGCATTTGAGAATGAATGAACTAGGTGTTTGGATATGAATTTGTTTGATTTTGTTAAAGATACCTTTGGAGATTTGGTTTGGTTATTTTATTTTGGGGTATTGTTACAACACTTTGTGTTTGTACTTTGCTCTATCTTATGTGCATGTAGTATCTCTCTATTTAGACACCAGGTGTTGTGATGATATCCATGAAGTTACACACTCGCGTTTCCGCCTTGGCGAGGTGTGACAGATTGGTATCAGAGTTTTAAATGTTATTATTTTATGTGCAGAAATGTGAAAAATGCTTATAATACTCAAACTAAATATAATAAATAGAAATTTATTATAAATTTAATTTGTGAAAAATACCATTTGTCACAGTTTAATGGTAGATGTGTAATAAAACTGAGAGAAATATTGGTTAGGGCAATTTTAGCACCAAATTTCAATTTTTTTATAACATATAGGAGTGAAACTTTGGTCTTAATAAGCGTCTCATGGATAGGGAATTGTATGACTAGCACAAAAACCATACCACTCAAAAATTTCCACCCCAAATATGTGAGGTTCGCCTTTAGATCTTTAGGAAAAAGCATTCATTGTTGGTGCTTGTGTGTGTACGGGTAGTAATTAGATTCTAGAAGTTGCGTTAGTGACCATCCCAAATCTACAAGTGAGACTACATTCGTGTAGTTAGATTTACTACATGATAAGAGGCATTATGATAACCCATGTTTTACACCCGTAATATAATTACATTGACTTCATTGGTCAAGATATTCTCCCACACCTTAGCATTGTACTCATTTTTAGTACACGATACCCCTAGTACACCCCTCAGAGCCTATCTTTTCGTTTCTAACTTTAAGCATTTTACTTAAAGGAATAATTTGTTTACAATCCACCCCCAAATGTATACCCAAATCGCCTTAGCCTACCTTGTATGCACTCATCTTTAGTGCAGTATTGTTACATGTTTAAACCCTTAGTTAATTGTCTAATTGATTACATGGTTGCTAAGTCGAGTCATATCCTTGTACATATTGTTTTGGGACGATTGGGACTTAAGGGGAAAGTACTAATGTAATAGAGTAATGGGGAAGAAGTCAATTATTACCCCCATGTTTGCGTTAATATTTTAAAGTACTCCAAGTTTTTCAATTATCTTAATTCAAGTCATTAGAATAGTTAATTGTAAAGTATGTAAAAGTTCAAGTGTAAGGGGAGAACCGAGGCCCCTATGAGGTATTATTTTGGATGGTAGGGCAAGAGTGTATGAAAAAAGAAATTTGAAAAACAAGAAAAACGAAAAAAAATTGGAAAAAAAAAGTAGAAAAAACATACGGACTACCATCCCGTTTCCTTTTATTTTTATTTATGTTTATGTTATTTTATTATTGGCTTGAGTCGAGTCGAGTCTTGGCTTAGCAACGCCACCTTGTGCATGTATTTGATCAAGATAGTTAACTCGCCACCACTAAAAATACCCTTTATTCCAACAAACCGTGTTTATCATATCCCTACACCTAACATTACAACCCTTGAAAATCCCTCTTTGATAGTTTATCTTAGGTGCTTACGCCTAGTGCAGGAGGTTTTCGATCCTTTCCCAAGCCTATGGTAATCTATTTGCTATGACAGGTAGTGAGTGATATTTTTCCATTTCCATTTAGTTATATAGGTTTATAACACCCAAGAGATGAGAGTATCCAAACACTATTTGTGAGGTGCTAGTATATATGATTTCCGTGCTTGTTATGACTAGGGTGGAATGACTATTTGTTGTAATTACATTTATATTAGTGTTAAGTGACCCCTAGCTCATATTTTGATTAAAAAAAGCGCATTTGCTTGAGGACAAGCAAATCTCAAGTGTAAGGGTATTTGATGAGGCGAAAAGTGTTACGCTTTTAGGGGGTCATTTAAGCCCTAATCCGTAGTTATTTGATCAAATATTGCCTTATATCGTTCCTTTTGTCATTTTAGGTACTTTGGAGAAGAAATCTTGAAAAGGAAGCATTTTGGACGTTTTTGGAGCATAAAAGTGATGAAAACGACAAAGTCTCAAAACCATACTAGAAACAGTACCTGACGGCGTCACTCTTTACGAGGTAATGGCGTCACGCTTTGACAAAGAGGTGGATAATTTTTACACGAGACGGGCCAGAAAGATTTTGAAGCTTTTACACGTGACGGCGTCACGTGTAATTTAACCTAGTCCGTCACGCTATAACTTAAAGAGAGACGGCCCAGAGACTTTTCAAGATGGACGGTGTCAAGAGTAGATCTGAGCAATCCGAGAAGGGTTTTGGCGGCGAGGTGACAGCGTCACGAGCTAAAACGTGACGCCGTCAAGTTTTAAAATCTATATATAGTTTTCTAATTTTCATTCATTAAGTGTGTAACTTTTGGGAGAACTTTAGGGATAAACCCTAGGTCGTGGTTTACTGTATTTTCAGGGGTTTTTCAACCTTGAATCATTCATGTTCAATTAAAGATAAGTCTCCTTTCAAATCAATAAATATGTCTATGTGTTGCTTGATTATATCTTATATTTGTCTTTACTTTAACATGCTAGGCTAGGTTTCTCTTGTGTTTGCTTAGATCTAATGAAACCTAGCTATTGATTAC
>LBNU01023735.1:63198-74861 GCA_014162995.1 Artemisia annua
GTGTAACTTTTGGGAGAACTTTAGGGATAAACCCTAGGTCGTGGTTTACTGTATTTTCAGGGGTTTTTCAACCTTGAATCATTCATGTTCAATTAAAGATAAGTCTCCTTTCAAATCAATAAATATGTCTATGTGTTGCTTGATTATATCTTATATTTGTCTTTACTTTAACATGCTAGGCTAGGTTTCTCTTGTGTTTGCTTAGATCTAATGAAACCTAGCTATTGATTACTTGTTGTTGGTTTGTTATTGATTGCTGTGGGTGGGTGATGTCGATGTTAGGCTTAAGAAAACTAGCTAACCTCCTATACGGTAACTTGCTTGAACGTCTTAAGAAACATGAATCGGATGTGTACTACGATTATATGGTTGTATTTAATGCATAAGCGAATTCTAGTGATCCAATGTTAGGAGCATTTAGTCGGCTTGACATAGGAGTGAAGTAGGAGCTTATAGAGTTAGGGAAGATCGTACACGGCCCTAAGAATGGTTTAAAGGAATACAACCCGTCATCCATACAATTGTAACAAACCAATTAACCGGTAAAAGATAGCTAGGGAGTAAGGAAATCTAAGTAAACACAGTTTTCTCCATATTAGTTTCACAACCAATTTACTTTTCTTGTTATTTTATTTTATTTGCATTAGTAGATATTTGGGTTAGTTGATTAGCAACTAATTCTGCCCACTCTTCCAAATACCCGAGATTTTACTTGCTTTCTTAAAATATAAAAATACAAAAAGAATCATCCCTCACCCTTAGACCTAATTAGAGTAGTTTTCAATCCTAATGATACTATTCCCCGAGAGAACGATCAATCCCCCGGTACTTGCCACTTCACTATACTACATCGGTTTGGTACACTACCTGGTGGGGTTTGTAAGCTTCTCAAGATCCCTTGAGAGGTAAAACCTATTGTGAAGGTTGCAAAACCTACGCATCAATATCTATTTCACATCAACTAGAAAGTAGTGCAGTAGCAACTTCTTTGGACAATGTATCTCCACTTTCGGTTGATTTGGTTCAATGTCTGCTAAATCGATACGGAAAGCGTGGGAAACTAGAAGGGAGGTTGAATAGTTTACCGACTTGTTTTCTTTAGTTATAAAAATTTCTCTATAAAAACTTAGATTCAATTGTAGATGAAATCAATCAACACCAATATGAACACAACACTATACTAACACAAATATGCAATAAGTAAGAAAAGAGAAGAGATGGAAAGATCAAACCAAGACAACGAGATTTATAGTGGTTTGGTCACGAAGCTCTTCTTCGCCCTACTCCACTCCTCGAGTATCCGACTCGAGAGTTCTAAGCACTATATCAACAAGACTCCCTTCAAGCGGAGAAAACCGTACAACGTCGCTTACGTTATTTTTCGACACAAAGCTAGATGTCGAGTACTAATCTTATCTAGTACCAATCCACCACAATCCACACGATCCTAACTTCTCACACGATCTACACGATCCTTACTTATCACACGATCAACATGATCCTCACTTATCACATGATCAACACGATCCTCACACAATCTACACGCTCTTTACAAGATCCACACGATCCTCACAATCAACTCTTGATCCACTTGATCAACACTATAACACTCAACATTCAAGAGATCCCCAAGATCTCAACAAGATCACAATGATCAACACAATAAC
Organism: Artemisia annua; assembly: GCA_014162995.1. Taxonomy (NCBI): domain Eukaryota; kingdom Viridiplantae; phylum Streptophyta; class Magnoliopsida; order Asterales; family Asteraceae; genus Artemisia; species Artemisia annua. The sequence goes on from LBNU01023735.1 coordinate 64,866, forward strand.
TATGAAACACTAATACACTTGTTGTATATCAAGATACAATCAAGTAGACAACTTGTAATGCAAGTGCACTACACTATGACACCAACACTTTGTATCTTCTTGATTCTTTGTGTTCTTCTCTTGAGTAATAGAGGTATGTAGGTGATCCTTGGTTGGATGAAATAATCACTCTTTAAAAGAAAGAAAACTAACTAATGATCAAAGGAGAGTTTAGGTGATTGAGAATATGATCACAGAAAATTAAGTGTGTGAAAGGATAGCCAAAATCTGGGAAATGAGGTGGTATTTATAGAAACTGAAAATTTGACCGTTTTAAAGGGACGACACCACTAATTGTCACACGGTACCACTAAATTTAGTGGTACCGTGGCACCGTACCAGACAAAAACGCTCCAATATTTGTCTTTAGTGGTGAAAGTTTATTTGGGGGAGTTTGGAGCTGGTTTGGGTAAAATATAGGTTTTGGGAATTTTTGAAATGAATTTCCCAAATAAAATATTTCTTTATATTTCAAAAATAATTTGTTAAATGTATTTTTGAAAAGAAAGTTTTGTCAATCTAAAAATGTGAAGTTCAAAATATAAATTCACTTCTTTGATCATTTGTCAAGTGGTAAATTTGTTTGTTCATACCTAGAGTGCTTAACGTAGAAATCAGATATATCGACTAAAAACTTGTTTATGTTAATTTTGACGTAAGATGTTTTCACATTTTGTTATCATCAAAACATAGAGATATCGAAATATGAAAATAACGTTTTTAGACATTATTTGCATTAACAATCTCCCCCTTTTTGATGATGACAAAATATAGACTCATTTTATGTGAAAAACTAGTTTCGACAAGTTTTTAGCGTGAGTTTATATCCACTTCTCCCCCTTTTTGTGGAAGCAAAAAGAATTGCAAAGCTCCCCCTTGATATATACTCCCCCTCATTTGGAGCATACCAAGGAATCGAGCAATGGTTATTGCTACAAAACAAAGTTAGATGACATATATACAATATCTAACAAGTAGCAATTTTGACAAATATCCAACAATACAACAAAGAGGCTAAGTAGCCAAAGAAAAATAATCCAACCATAAAGAGAATAGAAAATAAAACAAGCCCATGCATTCATTAATCAAAGATCATACATAAAGTAAGATTACAATAACTAGACTAGTAGACAATTACAAGAAACATGTGACATTCTCAAGTGGCATTGAGGTCCTAAGATTTGCTTCTTGATACTCAAAAGGGTTCCTAAGGTTNATATATACAATATCTAACAAGTAGCAATTTTGACAAATATCCAACAATACAACAAAGAGGCTAAGTAGCCAAAGAAAAATAATCCAACCATAAAGAGAATAGAAAATAAAACAAGCCCATGCATTCATTAATCAAAGATCATACATAAAGTAAGATTACAATAACTAGACTAGTAGACAATTACAAGAAACATGTGACATTCTCAAGTGGCATTGAGGTCCTAAGATTTGCTTCTTGATACTCAAAAGGGTTCCTAAGGTTTTTAATGATGATGACTAAATGTAAAAGTTTAGTTGCTTGGGATATTGGTTGGAGGAGGAGGTGGTATGATAGGTCCTTGAGGTGGTGTCAAAAGATGCTCAAGGTAGGAGAACATGAGACCCAACTCATCTCTAAGATGAACAAAGAGGTCTCGGTTGTGATGACAACATGGACAACTAAGGCTATGTGGTTCAAGTGGGTAAAGAATGGGATGTCCCATTAGTGATTGTGGTGGTGGAGATGCGGAAGATGATGGTGATGAGTGGAAAAGCTCATGAGTAGTTGTGGTTGATAGTGTGAATGTTAATGCCAAAGGTTGAGGTGGATTAGGTGTTAAAGAGAGTGTTGTTGCCCTAATTGTAGATGATGAGGATGAGGTTTGCCTAATGGAAATGGTTTTCGAAGGAGCAAGTGGAGTGGAGACAGATGAAGTTGAGTTGGAGTTCAATGGTGTATGAATGTCTTCATCATCATCAAGTGTGAGATCAATAAGGAGTACTTCCTTAGATGGTTTGATGTTTAGCCTTGGTCTCTTAATGCTTTGTGTGAAGTGGTGGCAATGGTGGAAGACATGGTGAGGTTTTTGATTGATATGTGATTGTGAGCAAGAAGGTTGCATGATATGAGCTTAAATAGCCACATTAAAGCATGCATTGGTGATAGGATTGTGTGTTTAGGAGAATGGGATTATAGGAATCAGCTCAAGGTTGCAGAATTCTAAGGGAAAAGACGTCAAAAAGTAAAAGAGAATAGTGAAATTCGTGTTCCCATGGTACGGTACCACTAAATACCCTATGGTACCACTAAATTTAGTGGTGCCGTGACCTGCTGATGGTAAATTTTCCAATTCTGCAGGTTTTAGGCTACTTAAATGGGTAATTCTAGGGGAACTATTTGCAGCAAATCCTATTACCTTAATCCACTCAAGAATAATCACATGGTTTTCATAACCATGCACATAACTAGCAACCAACAAAAGCATGTGATAATCTATATTTAGGCCACTATTAAGCATGCATGTATTCATTTTGGAAGTGTAACTTAAAGTAAAAAATTATGATTATCTAGAACAATGCATGCAAGTAAATGACAATAATTAGTTAATCAAGACCAAAAATTAACCAAGGTAAATACTTGATAGATGATCAAGTTTTGGGTGGTAAAAATGATAAGACACACCCAAAACATTGTCAATGCCAAGATCATTCAAAGTTAGCGTTACATTAGATATAAGTTAGTTTAATAACACTAATAAAAATACTTAAATAATGTCTTAATTTCTTGATTTTCCTAACTTCTTGAACGTTTTACAGATCCCCTTGATTGCTTTCCCGAGTGACTTGAATCCTCCAACGGCTTGCTCGTGCATTTCCACTTGCCGATTGTACATCACGGTTCGTCTTTGCATCACCCTTGTCAAGTTAGTTCCACTAAAGTCAAGGTCAGTTGTTTTCTTGAAAGTGGATAGATTAAGGTCACAAAAGTATTTTTCGGGTGAAGGAGTTTGAGCACGAGATGTCCCTTCTTTATTCACTTCAACATCATCCTCACTCAATGGTTGTGATGATGATCCATAATGAAGAGAGGACGAGGAGAAGGTAGCATCGGAGGTGGATTTACGAGCTGTTTTACCCCTTTGTCACTACGTTGCTTAGTGCGACGTTGTGGACCTCCTAGCGGTTTTATGACGGGGTCGACCAAAAGATATTCGGCATCAAGAAGATGTGGAAAGTTTGTCATGAACCAATGAAAGAGACGAGTAAGTAACATGCCATAGGGCATGAGCCATACTCTCCGGAACATGATCTCGGTTACCACTGATGTGTTTCAAAAGCTTTAAATTTATAATACTAATTTCACCATTTTCCTTAATTTATAAAACACATGGGTAAAGTATAACCCCCGTTTTTAGCAAAGGTTTAGGTAAGACCAGGTCCTAAGAGATTGTAGAAAAGCCAAGTTAGCAATTGTGTTAAAGTAAAGTCCCTAGATTGTCACGTATCCAAAGACTAGCAATTTAGATTGATTGTTTTATATGATTAAAAGATATGTTTATTTAGGCTAAGAAACATGGAAGTAGCATGTGAATGATAAGCAAGCAATCATGAACAATATATATAAGCAAGAGATGCATGGTTAACACTTGTACCTATAACTATCCAACATATTAAGAAAGCCTTTCGACCTATGATTCTCAATATTTCAAATGCATTAAGAATGGTTCATAACAGAAGTATACATAAGCCAATTTCCTCATCAAGTTTGTTAGACATGAGATAAGGCATTAAACAAGATCATGGATGGGTTGGTAAATGTTTTGTCGACCAATTTCTACAAGGTTAACACCAAGTTGCCATAGACAAACACCTTGAAATAATACCAAAATGGCAGACCCTTTCGACCTCCTTCTACCACAGAGATACATCAAACATTCAACAATGATCCAAGCATAATCTCATCAATTAAACTTAAGCATAGTATCAATAGCAAGCGTACATTACATTGCAAACAACCATATAACTATTTCACCCAAATAAACATATAACGACTACTCCATTATTGGAATAACAAAACTCATAACATTCAACATGAATTTCAAAAACTTCATAATTCAATTCGACAAAGTAGAAAAGTGTACCAAAGTGATTACAACGAAAGAACAATTGATTTCACAGAGATAACTCTCTAGGCTCGTTCTCTATACTCTGTCACAGTAATAGAATCACAACCTCGACCCTCAATATAGTAAACTTGGTATGAGTTTACCAATCTAACTTGGTATACTTTCCCTACTTCTCATTGGTGTTGCCCCCCTTTATCTCTGCTTCGTACCTTTCTTTTATAAGCAAAACTTGACCTAATTCAACTCCATTATTCAGTAAATGAGGATAAGTGATCGGCCTCACAATGAATGCAAACATTAAGTCTGTTTTGTAACTGTCAAGGTAAGTGCGCCGCACTTCGTAGAAAGTGCGTCGTACTTCGCGTATATTCAATTTCTTTTACCCGCCAAGCAAGTATGCCGCACATAGTCCTAAGACCGGCGTACTTGGGTCTTTCACACTTGTATATTTTCATTTCAAGTCCCTCCTTTCTTATATTTGTTATTTAATGGTCTTTTTAGTGGTATTTCTAACTTTCTTCTCTCGTTCTATCCTGCAACCAGATTAGTACCAATTCTACACAAATAGCGTGATATTCTATATAATATAATAGATAAATGTTATATAATCGATGAAATAAATATGTATAATTAGAGCGTTATCAAATCCCCTATACTTAACTATTGCTTGCCTCAAGCAATCTTTAAAAATATTTTTATTTTTATCTTATCAAGAAATCATAAGCCAAAATAACGTGACTAAGCATCTCACGAAGGTGGAAAGTATAATTCACTCACACTCATATATCGGGTATAAAAGAATCACACTCAGCTGCTCAGACATGTTAAATAAATTACCATAGGCTTGTACAAAAAACTAAACTTCATCGACATGGCGTAAGCACCAAGTAAATTTCATCAAAGAGGACTTTTATTCGGGTTATAACGTTAGGCTAAGGGTAATAATATGGGTATTTGATATGTGCCTTTTTCCACATATCTTTTCGTCCATTTTCCGAGTCAAAACAATCAAAAACACTTGAAATTGGTCATATAATATCACAAATATCCTTGGAATGTATTTTTGTGTGTTTTAGGTACAAAGGATTGAAAACAGACGAAAAACGAGCAAAATATGAAGAATTGTCAAAATCAGTCCCTAAACTTTCAAGAATTGGCAGAAATGGTCCTTGGAGAGAATTTCATGAAGAAAAGTCAACTAAAATCCTCCAACAATCCTAAAATAACAAGATTGGTCCTCAGAATGAAATTTTCAAAGTTTGGCAAGATTGGTCCTTCCAGTTTCAAAATTAGCAAAAGTGGCCCCCGGGAATTACACGTTGAAGAAAAATCATACCAAAGTCCTTGGGAGTTCAAAACATGGCAAGAATGGTCCTTGGTGATAGTTTAGAGAAATGGCAGTTTCAATCCCTTGAAAATTCAGTTTTTACACTTATAATCCTTGGGATCCTAATCTACTACTAACCTAAACTTAAACCCTTACAACTAAGACCAAACAACCAAACAGCCCAACAAGCCCAACACAACCCACTAAACCCAAACTGCTACCAACCCAACATAAACCCAAACCCACGTTTTATAATAAAAACCCACGTTTGACTTTCCAGTCAAACAACCTCCTTTTTCCCCCTTTCCCGTTTAACCAGCAGGTCACCACCACCACCTCCCCGACCAACCTCTGCAACACTCAACCCCACCCTCAAGGAGATTGCACCTCATTTCTTCAGCTCATACATTCCCGTTTCTACCATTCCTTGAGGTGAGTTTTCATAGCCCCGTATGCATTATTTTATTGTTTTCAAATCCCACGGGGGAGAATACATTGTTCCATTTTTGTACGAACCTAAGTATACAAATCCATGTACAATGCTTAAGTTACCACATTACCTATGAAAGTTCCCCTATTATCATGAACCGTTAATTGTATTTAAGCGAGAGTGAGTGGATAGATCTATTGAGGGTGACGCCTCCATCCGTGTTGGGGTTACCGACAGTCAAGCGGATGCATTTCATTTTTATTCATATTAGAGTGTCTGGCAAAACACTCTTTAGGGGCATTCCATACAGTCAAGCTTCGGGGTCATGAGCTTAAGGGCTATTGTACTATTTTTCATTTACCATGTGACAGTTAGTCATACATTTATACTTATGGTTTCCGTATAACATTCATTTTCATAAACCTATGATTTCTCACCAACATTATTGTTGACGTTTTTAGCAATGTATTTTCAGGTACAATGTAACAACATGTGATATGCATTGGACCAACATGGAGTCGAGGAGTCGACGCGTCTCACTCTTTTTCTTCAACGCACTTATGAATCGTTTGATCTTGTCGTTTTTATTTTCAATAAATGTGTAAAAACCACTTGGGACCTATGTTGTAAACTTTTATGTTTTTAATAAAATGATCAAACGTTGTATTTACAAAACGACACTTTAGGTCGTTCAATGTAACCTTGTATGAGATGCCATGATCGTTACACCCGGGAATTCAATTCCGCTGCCATATAATAGGTAAATTTAGGGTGTGACAGATAAGCTCCCCCTCACCTTCTCCCATGTCACCTTCTCCAAGGATAAGTCACAAGATGCCCCATTCCACCCTGGCAATCCAAACTGCCACCACAACTTTTTCCCGCCAAAAATGAATTGAAGGATTGAGATCACATCAGACCAAATTGAGGAAGCACAACAAAGAAGGGACAACTTTGGACCATTTTCTCTCACAGAAGAAGCACAACAAAGAAGGAAGCCCTAGTTTTCACTTCTAGTATAAATAGAAGTTCTTGTAAGCCTTTTGAGGCATGTCTTAATTTATGTAGTTTTTTTAATTTAGTTAACTAGATTCCATTTGTATTCTGTTTTTTAAAAGTTAATATAAGTATTTCAGTTTCTTTTTTATCCTTGTTCTCAGTTTACCTTTTCAAGTTAAATCTCAATTCTTAGCATAATCTGGTTTAAGCTTATTATTGTTTCAATATACTTTCAAAAGCTCATATAGGTTCTAATAATAGAAAAGAGGACATAAAAAATTAAGCAGTTTAAAATGATCACAGGTTACCTATGCTTGACCATTTGGAAAGCTTTTGGAAGTTGCTAGTTTTGGAATAGCAAGATGGACTAACACTAGCTTGTTTTTAAACAAGCTAGAGCTTGTTGCAGTTCAAAGATACCTTGGTTTAGCCAAGATTTAAGGTTTTATGTTTTCAGTTTCAATTTTTTTAGTTTCAAGCATATTTTAGCACACTAGGCCAAAAATGACCTTTCGTCACCCATGGTCGTTTTTGAACGGTCACACTGTGACATTTTTGCGTGACTAAATGTACCAGCGTTAAATAAACAGCCACACTTGATCCGATTTGTGTGACCATTTCGTAAAATATTTGTCACGCATTTGTGTATATATGTGACTAGAGGGTAACTGGTAAATATTTTTCCATCATTAGTCACGCTATAGATATACATATGTAACAAATATATGTCACACAATTGACCAGTGTGACCAAAGAAGATATATGGTCACACGAAGTACTTGTGTATGTGGCTAAATTATATAGTCAATTTTGTCACACATTATATAAACGTGACTGCTATTCTTTGCTGAATAGTTAGCCACATATGAATTTGAAATGTGTGACAACTAAAAATTCAGTTTGAAGCGTTAGTCACGAAATGCATTTAAGAGTGACAAATATATGTCACACACTTGAAGAGTGTGACCAAATGTCATATATGGTGACACAAAACCATACAAACATGATTAAGTGTAACGAAAATTCGACACATATGGTCACGTAAGTTAATATGTGTGTCTAAAGTTTAACGTGTGTTTGCTTGCCAAATCCTAATGTGTATAGTCACAGTTATTTGAAGCACGATCATGTGACTATAGGCTTTACAATAGTCACACCATATCACAAATGTGTATCAATAGGATGTTTATGGCCACGTTATAAGGGTATTATATGTGACCAATACATTCAAAATAGTCACATTGTGAAGTATTCACGTGACTATTATTTATAGCACAATGGGAAGTCAGTTATCATTAACCTTGATATTAGTCACATTGAGTTTTTGTGTGACTAAATCATAGTCATATTTTGTCACACAATATTCAAGCGTAGTCACAATTCGATACATATGGTCACACATTTATGATAAACTGTGTACTAGCAGTGCTAACTATGTACTACTGCTAGTACATAGTTAATACGGCTAGTACACAGTTTATGCTGCTAGAAGTTATAGTTTTGTATAATCTGGAATCCTTTAATTTAAAAGAGTATTCGCAAGTACGAACTTAACAATTAATACAACAACAACAACAACACAAACAACAACATAAATCCTTTAAAAGAGTATTTGCAGCAAAACAAAAGCTTAAATAGGTTCTGCAGACAAAAAATAAATCCCTAAACAGAGTGTTGCAGCTTGAGAATGACATTTGCTTCACTTTGATTTTCGTATAACAATACCTTCACAGTCGGTTCGATAGTAGGTATCCTTTGCTTGTAGATTTACTACCGGCAGTACGTTATCATTTTGCTCGTGAATGACTGTACTAAATTCCTCATCGACATCGTCATACGTTTCTTTGTAATTCTTGTTAGGTGTTTTAAAGACAATAGACAACTTACAATTTGCCGGGTCTTTCACATAAAACACTTGTTGTGCTTGTGAGGCTAATATGAACGGATCATCCTTGTGGCCTATACTATTCAGGTCTACCAATGTATAACCAAGATTATCGCGTTTGACCCCACCTTTTTTTGAATTAACCCAATCACATTTGAAAAGAGGAATTTGCCTGCAATGGTAATCTAGTACCCATATCTCTTGTAAAACCCCATAATAATATGCTTTTCTTGTGGTTGAAACTTCCTTCGATATGTGAATATCTGCTGCCTCAACACTAACCCCACTGTTCTGGTAAACTATGCCATCATTACTTTTCGTACGAAATGTATACCCATTGATGTTATATGCCTCGTATTTCACTATGGTGGCGCGTAGTCCAAATGATATCCACCTCACAGTTTCTGATACACTATCTTTGGATATTGCTAACTCTCTCTCAACCTGAATTTCATTACAAGTAGATGTTACCTTTAAAGTGCAGGAACAACTCACTTATATTTATCAAAAAAAAAACTATTAGTATAAACAACACATACGAGTGATTACCTCTTTGTGTAACCACGTAGCAAAAGATTTAGTGTGCTCATGCTCCAACAATGCCACTTTTCTACCCGGGTATTTTGTTTTCAAAAATTGCTTGTGTCTCCTGAAACAAAACAATGTATTTGATTATTATATCTGATACAACATTTTAAGCAACGAAATAGACATGTATGTGTTAGTAATACTTACTCGATATACGGCACAATTTCATCTGTATTCTGTATTACATACAAATGTGCTTTCTGAAAGACGTCTCTGGAAAGTACATTTGATTTGCCGGCTGACAATGGCTTTCCATCCTCATTTTCATTGGTTACATGTTTATCAGGTGGGATACCGATAGTTTTCATGGTTTTATGATACTCGCTAAAAAACTCTATTGTTTCTTCCGCGATAGTCTCCTCAGCAATGCATCCCTTTGGTCTATTTCTGTTTCGCACATGTCCTTTAATAACCTTCATACATCTTTCGAAAGCATACGGGACCACATATTTTTACCTCCCTAGTTAGGTGCACTGTCAAGTGTATCATAATATCAAAAAATGACGGAGGAAAGTACTTCTCGAGAAGGCACAGTGTCACAACAAGTTCGTGTTGAATCTTATCTAGTTCGCTCAAGATGATTTCTTTCCAACATATAGCTTTAAAGAAAAAGCAAAACCTGATAATA
>LBNU01023736.1:0-24579 GCA_014162995.1 Artemisia annua
TTTTAAAACTTGCACTAACAAATAGGCACATCAGGGTATAGGTAGGGATAGGGTTCCTAGGTATACATGGTTCTCTAGAGAGAAAGAAACCATGGGGTTCTAATCTAGGTGGGGGAATGGTGGATGCAAAACAGGGTTTAGGTGGGTTATAGGTGTTGCCTTAGCATAGAAATCTCTCAAGTGTTTTAAGTGTAGGTTATCTAGGAATGGGGTAAAACCTAAGGGTGAAGGTGTATCTAAACTATTCCTAAAGTTTGCTAAGGTATCGGGAAGGTAGGGTTTAGGGGAATAATCTAGTACATTCGGAGAGGATAGATCATTCTCCGGATGTAGACTAGATGAGACAGGGGTAGAGTAGTGGGGAGTAAACATAGCTAACTAATAATAGAGATGATATGCATTATGCAGCAGTTATGCAACTAAGTACTATTCTAAATGCATCATTTAGCAGTTAAGCAATTAAGCAGTTAAGCAGTTAAGAACTATACTAACCTTAGCATGTATGATTACGGAGGATGGCAGGGGCACTGAGGACTTTCTCGGGTTTAGGAAAAGTAGTTTTAGTTTAGGTTTTGACCTTGTTCTCTACAACTGATGCTCTGATACCAATCTATAACACCCCCATTTTCACGTTTCGCAGCGGATTTAGGGTTGGGGTATTACTTCATGGGATCACAGTTACAGTAATAGAAAACGACTCGAAAAGAGACGTTTTTATAAATATGTTATCATTCATTAAAATATCAGAGTTTTATTAAGGTGAGGTCCCGTGAATCTAAGTGTGAAATAGTGTGAGAATGATAACAAAATTGAAAGTCCTCCGAGTTCAGTGCCTCCTCCTGCCATGTCTCCATAATGACCTAGGATACATGCTTAAAAAGTCAACACTAGGTGTTGAGTGAGAATCATAGGTTTAAGTGTTAGTGAATACAAGTTCCCTGGGCTACGTTGTTATACCCATCTAGGAAAATGTTGTGTGTGTGATAATTGTGATGCATGCACAATTATCAGGAGTGGGGTATGTTGCACTAAGCTCATGAACCATACGTTAACAATCCGGGTCATGTGGGCTGCAGACCCAACATGAGGGGATGGGAAGGATAACTTGCCAAAGTTAATCCTTCAGTGGGTTCAATTATAATACTTATTGGTACCACCCAGTGAGGTGTTAATACCAACGGGAGTTGTCAAACTCCAATAGATCTATCAACTATACTCGCGTTCGCGTGGGTAAAATATCCCAAACGATTAGATTCATGAATTTTGGTTATGTAGTGGTGGCAGTTTGTTTACTCGTGCAACAACCAAAGAAAAAGACTTGTATTCGGTTTAAAGTAAAGCAAGTAGCACGTATCCCCCTCACATAGTTTGTAAAGCATTTAGAGTGAAAAGTTTTAAAAGATGTGAGGCTGCGAAAACTCACCTGGGCTTAGCGAATTCTAACTAGTGTAAAGAGTGACTCAGAAACTAGACTGCCTTACTCACGTATCCTGATGTTGTTGTTGTTGTGGTGGATGTATGTCAAGCTTTTATGTTTTCTTAAGTAATTATTCTTAGGGTTTTTAGAGTTTTAGATATAACATAACACCGTTCAGGCCATCGTAATTCAGAAGTATAAGACTCCTCACATGAAGCTCCCTACTTTTGTATTATGTTATCCACATAATACCGTTCGGGCCATCATAATTCAGAAGTTAATACTCCTCACATGAAGCTCCTTACTATTGAGTCATGTTGTTATTAGGGTTTAGTTATAACATAACACCGTTCGGGCCATCATAATTCAAAAGTATATGCAATAATCATTTGAGGAGTCAGGGCACTTTAAATCGTAAACCCAACAAACTCGTCAGAACGAAAATCTCCAAAGTACTCCTCAGATTAATCTCCCTAGTATTGTGTTATGCTTCTAACTTTAAAATAGGTTTGCTATATATATGAAATAGTTTACTTTATACCCTTTAAGTTTAGTATATTTACCAAATCTACCCTAGACTTATAATACTTATAATACTTAGGTTTATAACTATCTAGACTTAACACTATTAGTCCCTATACTTATATATTTTAGATAAATGATAGAAATGACCCTTGGACTTATAAGTTTTCTATATTTACCCTTTATACCCTTATCTTTATAAGTTTTGCAAAACTAGTCCTTTTAAGTTTATAACTTTTTAACTTTTTATCCTAGGGTTTTATAATTTTGCAAAAAGAGTCCTTATACTTATAACTTCTAAGAAATGTCAAAAATAGTCCCTAGACTCTATATTTTCAAAAAATTACCATATATACCCCTATGCATGAAAAACTTTGCAAAACTAGTCCTAATTCCATGCAAACTATATTTTTATAAAACAAAAAGGTTTCCTAGCTTATGTTTAACTAATTTTAGCTTATCTAAGTTTCCTAAGTCAGATTTTAACTTATTTAAAGGGCTTATAGCATGTTAAAAGCAATTCGACTCTAATTAGGGTTTAGAAATGAAAACTAACTAGTTCTAGTGTTCAAGGCTTAGGCAAGGGATCCTATGGGTTCTAAGGCATCCTAATACTATCCTAATACTAAACTAAAGCTAAAAGAAATAATTTTGAAGCTTACCTAGGTCGTGGGAGTCCTAACGTGGGCAAACTAGGGTTTCTAGGGAAAAATGAGACTCGACTAGCATGCAAGGCCTTAAGGGCTCGACTCCTAAGGTTTATAAGGGTCCTAAACTACTACTAACTACATATTATAGGTGGTGAAGAAGTGGGAAGGTGTGGTTTAGAAATGAGAGGGGTCGAGGGTTTATATAGCCCTCGTAAACCTTGGAGGCCAAGGAATACGGGGTTAGGTGTCACGAGGAGGAAGGGGTGAGTAACCATAGCTACATGGTGACTAAGAGAAGCTATGGTGGTGATGTTGTGGTCTATAGGGCGGTGTAGGGTTCGTGTGGTGGTGGTTTGGCCGTGGAGGCGGTTTGGTGTAAGTAGCTTACAAGGAGGTGATGCACCTCCTTTCTTGGGTGCTTGGAGGTGCTTGTAAGCTGCTTGGGAGGTTTAGTGATGGTTTAGGGTGATTAGGGGTGGATTAGTGGTGGTTTAGTGGTGATTAGTGGTGGTTTAGACAAGTAGGTGATGCACCTACTTGTGTGGGTGCTTGTAAGGTGTTAGGGTGCTAGCTTAACTAGGGAGAGTGTTAGGGTGCTTGGTTGTAAGGTTTGGGGTACTATAGTAGCCTAGTTCTAAGGTTTAAGTCTAGTTCTAACCTAGTTTTGCCTAGTGAGAGTTTAGGGTTTTGCCTAGGGTTTAGTGCCTAAGTTAGGTTCCTAAGAGTGTTTAGTGACTAATCCTAAGTCCTAAGGGGTTTGTACTAAGTGGTGGTAACTTATGGGAAAGATTTGGGAAGGTTTGACCTAGTTTTCAGGAAGTTATAACCTAGTTATGATTTTGTGCCTAAGGGACTTGTACCTAAGTTCTAATGGGTTGTACTAGTGCCTAAGCATCCTAAGGTATCGTAATGTTCCTAAGGTAACTCATACTTAAGCCTTGGACACTTTCAAACTAGTTTAACTAAGCATATAGGGTTTAGTAAGCACATAGACCTAATTAGGGTTTGTTATGGTTTTGTGGTAAGTTTAGTGTGTTAGATTGGTAAATTACTTATTATGGTGTTGTTGTGATCTTATGCTTGACATACCAAGGGTACATAGGGTGTGAGTGTTGAGTTATTTGGCTTGTGAGGATAGGTATTTGTAATGGGAATGATAGTGATGAGATTTTGTGGGTTGTTACACTATAGTTGAAGCGTCGAAGACTCGCGCTAGCGATCTACTAAGTTTATGCAGGAGATGTTTGAACAAAGCTAGGTTTAACCCTTAAACCTCAAAACCCTTTTTACCGCTTTAGACTTGTTACTCCTTAGCTTTAGTGGGGGAGATGCGTATACCTGACAAGCTTATGATAGAATATTCGTCACAACTAAGCAACTAAACGATTTAGAATTGTTTTATATTGAAAATTTATTTTGTTTCTAACTCGTTAAGTGTTTGGTTGTGTGATTATGATAAGACGAATACATGAATTAACTATAAAAATAAATCCTAATACCTTTTAGGATACATTTTCATAAGTAAAATCTCAGGTTTACTTAGGGACAAGTGAAGTTCAAGTGGGGGGGATATTTGATGAACTCAAATAAGTACATATTATTATTATCATTAATCCTATTTATTTGACTTGTTTTACTTAATTATGTATGAGAATCGGTACTTTAATGTTTACTTTAGTGATTCTCAGGTAAAAACAGGTAATAGGTGAAACTTGGCGATTTTGGACTAATTATGGAGCAAAACGAGCAAGATGTCAAAAGTCTACTGAAATCCAGAAGATGCGCCGTATCTCTCTCAACAGATACGCCGCAATATCATACTTAGATGAATTCGAAGACCATTGCCTGACTTTGAAGAATGCGCCGCATGGAATTTTACCATGCGCCGCTTATGAAACTTCTGTCAACGAAGAAGATCAAGCTTGTTCTACTCCAGATACGCCGCATTATACTTCTGACATACGGCGTATCAATATCAAAACTTCACCAGATACAATCCAAGATACTAAAGGACATGCACCGCATAAAGATTCAAGTTACGCCGCATCTGAAGACGGTGTACGAATATTCCAGAATATATTAATCTTGGACCCCACGCGAAGTTAAGTAAATGCGCCGCATCTGCTCATTACATGCACCGCATCGTACCCTAAGACAGAAACTATAAATACCCCAAGACCTAGACGAATTTTATGTGCAACATAACCCTAAGGAGCCAAGTTCAGCCAAAGAAGCAATACAAGACACACCCTAAACGAAGATATTAGAGTTGTAAGAAGGTCCTGCATGTATTTAATTCATTAAGTAGTTTTGTTTAATTGTAATAGTACACTTTAATTCATCAGGATAGTTGGGCATATGTATGTGACTACGGAAAATCATACATATCTCTTAAAATTGCTTTCCCATCAATTAAAGTTTATATGATGATGTCTTTGGTGACTTATATTAGTGCTTTGATAACCTCTGTGTCTAGCTGAGCTTTGCTTGGCCTGCCATACCCCTTCCTCCCCTATTTAATCTAACGTCTTTAGATAAATAGGATAGTCATACGTTATCATTAAGGGTAGACCCACCGATGTGATTAGAGCCAACGAGAAAGATTTAATTACATACACTTCATATAAAACTAGCAATAAAGCAAGTGAAAAGCTACTTAATTATCAGGACAGGTCTTCTTATAGTTTCTATTATCTATCTGTGTACGTGTATGCTATTTGCTGATTCGTGCTCATTAGTTTAATTTACTGTTTAACTCAACCAATCTGTGCCAGTCTCTCAGGCTGAACCCCCTTGCGTTAGATTAGGCTGTAAAACTAACTTAGGATATTAAAATACTGATCAGGTTAATTAGATAAATCGTTCCACTCTTAGTGATCGACACTCTACTTACCATTATATACAAGCTGACCGGGTACACTGCTCGTTAAGTGTATGTGTTGTTGATAAGTCGGCTAAATATAAATGTAAAACTTGAGTATGCATTAACACTGCTAAACCGCAATGACACATTACGCGCATCAGCGAGCAAGGCGTGCCAACAAGAACTATGGATAAAACAAGCTCAAATCGACTATGACATATGACTTAATGACATCAACATAATGTGCGACAACAAAGGCGCTATATATTTAACAAAAAACCCCGTGAAACATTCTCGAACTAAACACATAGAAATTCGTAAGCATTTCCTACGCGACAACTTTCAAAAAGGAAATATTTTTATCAAGAAAGTTTCCACGGAACACAATGATGCGTGTAGTGTCACATTTTAGTATCGGGGGTTTTATGCCTTGTCAAGTTTTACATTTATATTTAGCCGACTTATCCTATAACACACACACACTAACGAGCAGTGTACCCGATCAATATGTAGATAGTGGTAATTAGAACGTCGATCACTAAGAGTGGAACGTAATATCTAGTTAATCTAATCAGTATTTTAATATACTAAGTTAGTTTTACAACCTAATCTAATGCAAGGGGTTTAGTCTGAGAGACTAGCACGATTTATGTAGATTAATAAAAATAGTAAATAAAACTAATGAGAATAAATTCAATGAATGGCGAACACGTACACAGATAGATAACAGATACAGATAAGATGCCTGACGAAGCTTGTCACTTGTTTTATTGCTAGTTTTATATGATGAGTGTCGTAATCTAATATGACTTGTTGGATCTTAATTATAGGCAAGTAAACCCTTAATGATTACTTATGTCTATTTTACTCAACTAATTTGCACTAGAAAAGTAAACGTGGAGGGGGTATGGCAGCCAAAGCAAAACACAGCTAGACACAGAGGTTATCAATGCACATATAACAAGAACCAAGTAAACATTAAATAAATTTTAATCGATGGGAAATCAATTTTAAGGGGAGTAGTATGGTAGCCACAATCCCATCAATCCTGATGGATTAAAGACTACTAGTACAATAAAACAAAACTATTTAATGAATTAAACACAAGCAGGACCTTCTTACTACTCTGAAATCTCTGTTTGGGGTGTGTCTTGTGTTGCCTTTTCATCTGAATTCGTCTCCTTAGGGTTTGGTTGCACACAAAATTCGTATGTGTCATGGAGTATTTATAGTTTCTGTCTGAGGGCACGATGCGGCGCATCAACTAAGTAGATGCGGTGCATCTAGATAACTTTGCGTGGGGTCCAAGATTAATATATTCTGAAATATTCGTACAGCGTCTTTAGATGCGACGTATCTTGAGTCTTTATGTGGCGCATGTCCTTCTGTGTCTGGGATTGTCTTTGGTGAAGTCTGGATAGTGATACGCCGTATGTCAAAAAGTGTAATGCGGCATATCTAGAGTAGAACAAGCTGGATCTTCTTCGTTGAGCAAAGTTTCATATGCGGCGCATGATAAAATCAGATGCGGCGCATTCTTCAAAGTCAGACAATGGTCTTCGAATTCATCTGAGTATAATGATAGGGCGTATCTGTCTAGAACGATACGACGCATCTCCTTGATTTTAGTAGACATTTTCCATCTTGATCAATTTGCTCCATATTTCGTCCAAAATCGCTAACTTTCACCAGTTGCTTGTTTTTACCTGAGAATTACTAAAGTAAATGATTAAGTACCAATTCTCATATATAATATAATAAAACAAGTCAAATAAATAGGATAAATGATGACAATATAATGTACGTATTTGATGTCATCACACAACATCGCCGACATTCTAACGAAACCACTCAAGTGTGCACCTTTCAGCTTCCTCCATTTAGGTCTAGGAATGATGGAACATATCCCATAAATCTAAACAGCAATAGGATTGACTTGTTGTGATTTTTTATCCGAAAAGTCATACAAAACTCATCGTTGAATTTCAACGAGAAAACATCATAACCTAAAAATTCATCATAAGACTCCTTATAACATATGTAAGAGTCTCATGATAAGTCTTAGTCAAAATCTAGGATCCAAATCTCACAAAACGTGTTATGTCCCATCCTGTCACTTCCGCGGATCTGCGAATCCACAAAATACGGATCCGTCCGCATAAAATGTGGATTCGCAGGTCTGATCTCTACATAAAATCCCTTTATTAAAACATAGTCTCATAATACGTAAGAAAAACATAACCATGACCCAATCACACACATTAATTTCTTTATCAAAATTGGAAGCTTTTGGTCATCAAATTACGTAAATTTCATCAATCTAACAACTATTGTAAGTAATTACCACTTCATTATCGTTAATCTGAGTCTAGGATTCTAATTTTATGCATAATACCTAATTTGAGGGATTTGCTATATAATTCGATATAATTCTTAAATCACTTATTAATTAGACTAGATTAGTGTAGTTTATAAGTATTATGCATTCCCAATTATCAATTATGCATAAACCTAATCTACATTGTAAGAAATTGATTTTTAGCAAAACCCTAAAATTGCTTTTCATAAAATCTTCTCACGATTAGGAAACTCATGAAATCATTTTCATTGCATTGTTAATACAAACTAAAAACATTCTCATTCATACACGATGATCTCTCTAATGCAGTAAAATGTACATAATCAATAGGTATGTTCACCATATTTAAGTGAAATATCAAACCTAGAAGATGTACTTTGGTTTATCTCAAAGCCTATTTAACTAAATTTTACTTTCAAAATCGAGTCAAGATAATTGCATCTTCACATAGTTTGCATATAGGCACACACTAGACTTGAATTATGTGTTATAATATTTATACTTGTTATATTAAAATCTACTCATTATATTTTAGGTATTAATCATGTTTCATGAGTATGACTTTGATCACAAATGTACCAAAGACTACATTCCCAACATTTCTCGGGAACCAACAACTCCCGGTAGTCAAATTTATGGATTCAATAATCTTGAATCTCATTGTTTTCATGAAGGTAGAGTTATAGATGTCTCACTCCTTAATCAAGAACACATCTTCACCCCGTTTTGCACCATAGGATTTAATCCCTTGCTCACTATAAATGAGCATATATGTTCTAGGTTTATACTAGACTTTTTCCGTCAAGTAGAGCTTGTGCGGAACGAGGATCAAACTTTCTCTCTTTGGTTTTGGATACAGAATCATAAGTTTGTCATAACTCTTCAACAGTTTGCTCAAATCCTTAGAATTCCAAATTATGGCCAATGTGCCTATACTCAAGATTGGTCATTAGAGTCTCTTTTCAAATATCGAGAAGAAAATAGTCCATATT
This sequence comes from Artemisia annua, assembly GCA_014162995.1. Classification (NCBI taxonomy): domain Eukaryota; kingdom Viridiplantae; phylum Streptophyta; class Magnoliopsida; order Asterales; family Asteraceae; genus Artemisia; species Artemisia annua. The sequence goes on from LBNU01023736.1 coordinate 8,804, forward strand.
GTTCTTACATACCCTCTCCACAAGAAATAATTCGATTCGTGCGGACTCCACAGTGCAAACACTATCTTGATCCAGACAAAATCCTCTTAAAAGAAATTTGTGCGAAATATCATCCATGGGCAATTATCCTAAGAGAAAATGTTCTTAGTCTCAAAGGAGATCGTGAAATTTTGCCTGCATGAGTTGCTCACATGTTATATTGTCTTCTAACTGAACAAGACTATAATCTTGTTTACTTCTTTGCAAAGAGGAGTACTAATCTCAAAGGTAACAAAAATAAACTAATTCCTTATGGAATGTTCATAACTCGTCTTTATCATTACATCATGCACGTTAACCCTTATCTCCGTAGTCATCTCTACTCTATGTTCACAAGAGTGATGTGTCACAATTCATAATTTCAGGTCCTTTTTTTTACAAGTCTAAACAATTTACTATTCACAGATTTCAATTCTTCAATTTTACCATTCATCATTTACAATTCATTATTTCACGTAAACTAGGTTTACGAATATTCATTTGACGAAACCGGGTAGGTTAAGTCATAGTTTTCATGAGATTTCAACCATAGTGCATTTCATAGACTAAGGCTAGTCTACATTTCATCATAACATCATTTGCATTCTATTCCACTCGTAGGATTTATAATTTCAAGTTACGTATATTTATTTTCTTTAAATAAATATAAACATATGATTATAGTTTTTAATCAATGTACCAAACCTATTCCACTAAGAGCACTAATATTTTTATATATTAGTCACAATTCCATTAAGTTTATTAAACTATATTTATTATATCCCGTATTGTCCCGTTATATTTTATTTTTAATTAAACCGGTACCCGATAACGGTAAAATTACAAAACTATGCAGTAAACATTACCCCGTAAAAACAATGTTGTGCAAAATAGTGACCAAGATACCACCTCAAATGAGGTGGCCGGCCCTCATGGTCTTAGGGACACATGTAGTCCCCAAAACACTATCACTTATTCCACTAATACCAAAATTATATCTCATACTTGCATGTAAAAAAAAATTGAAGATCAAAGTTCTCTCCTTCCTTCTTGCTTGTCTCTTGCTCGTTCCATATTCAACGCCAAGGAGACCAAGTAATTTTTCAAGAACAACATCATAAACAAGTAGTAATTATCATCCATTATAAGGTCTTGAAATATAGACCTATGGATTAGTAAGGTTTTCTTCCTAAAATTAGTAATCTTCCAAGTAAGTTTATCAATTTATTTTCACAAGTTTTACCAAAATTTCCTTACAAGGTTTGTGTATTTTTGTTGTTTTTGTACTTGCATATAAAAGTCTATACCACAAAACCCAAGTTTCTATCATTTTTATATGTAAAATGGATTTCTTATGAACTCTTGGAGAAATGGTTGAAGAGATGATGTTAAAGAACCCATGACACCCTAAGAAGGTGTATGGTAGATTAAGGGATGAGTTGATGTTGTTAGTAGTGGATTTGGACAAGTACAAACTAGGAAAAATCATTTTTGGAACCATATATAAACCTACTGTCCTTATTTTCAAAATTGGGTAAACTCAGTGAATTTTGGTTAATTTTGGACCCAAGAAATATAAAATACATTCTTAGACGAAACTATGGCCTTTTGAATCGCTAAAAACGGCCTTATAACGAATTAGTTATGATTTTTCGAAAGTTATTGTTTTCACTAAAAGACCACCACCACTTTACTCAGAAATTTTTCTAAGTATACCCAGAAACACCCATGTTGAGAGCTATTTTCCCATCAATTGACTCAGTTCTTGAGTTTTGGACTCCAAGGAACAAAAGTTAGAGCACCTGGCCTAGTTTTCAAATCAAAAAGCCGTTTGTCATTTGGACTTAAAATGAGTAATCTACAGCTATCCAAACATTCATAAAAACTGCCCAGAAATGGCAGTTTTAGCCTAAAAACACCATACTTTTCGACCATTTATCATAAAATCTAGACACTTTGAGCAAAACTTCACTCCTGAACATATTTAGGCTTGGTGCTAAGCTTTCCAAAAATACAAATTTTATTTCCTAACTCTCAATATTCACTGATTTACNATATATTATTTATTTTAGTGGACAACCAAATAATAAACCTTTACTTGAACTTATATATATAATAAATTGTATTAACAAAGTAATAACTACCAAAATACCTAATGTTTACGAAAATTATATTTTTATAATTTTTGTAACTTTATTATATCCCGTATTGTCCCGTTATATTTTATTTTTAATTAACCCGGTACCCGATAACGCTAAAATTACAAAACTATGCACTAAACGGTACCCCGTAAAAACTAAGTTGTACCAAAAATGACCAAGCCACCACCTCTTCATGAGGTGGCCGGCCATGAGGTGCCCAAGGGACACATGGTGCCTTCTCAAAACACCAACAAATCCTACTACTATCTAAATCTTTTTCACATTTGCATGTAACTAAATTTGATCAAGAAGAAAAATTCTTTCCTCATTTTCCTTGCTTCTTGGCTCGTTCCACATCAACAACAAGGAAGAACAATTAGTTTTTCACGAACAACAATTTTTACTTGTAGCTATCATCATCCATTACAAGGTTTTGAAATATAAACCTATGGATTAGTAGGATTTTCTTCCTAAAATTTATAAGCTTCCAAGTAAGTTCATCAATTTATTTTCACAAGTTTTACCAAAATTTCCTTACAAGGTTTGTGTATTTTTGTTGTTTTTGTACTTGCATATAAAAATCTATACCACAAAACCTAAGTTTCTATCATTTTTATATGTAAAATGGATTTCTTATGAACCCTTGGAGAAATGGTTGAAGAGATGATGTTAGGGAACCCATGACACCCTAAGAAGGTGTATGGTAGATTAAGGGATGAGTTGATGTTGTTAGTAGTGGATTTGGACATGTACAAACTAGGAAAAATCATTTTTGGAACCATATATAAACCTACTGTCCTCATTTTCAAAATTGGATAAAATCAGTGAGTTTTGGTAAATTCTGGACCCAAGATATAGAAAATACATTCTTAGACGAAACTATGGCCTTTTGAATCGCTAAAAACGGACTTATAACGAAGGAGATATGCCAAAAACAAAATTATACTAGCTTTATATAATTTCCGGAAAATTGTTTGCTGATGTACGAATTTACTTGGCCAAAAACGAGCCTTAGACCTTTTCAAAACTTGCCAAACTATTGAAAATATGTTAGTATACCTTTTTACCTTTTCGGGGATATAAAGAACTTGAAAATCGGCCTTATAACGAATTAGTTATGATTTTTCGAAAGTTATTATTTTCACTAATAGACCACCAGCACTTTACTCAGAAATTTTCTAAGTATACCCAGAAACACCCATGTTGAGAGCTATTTTCCCGTCAATTGACTCAGTTCTGGAGTTTTAGACTCCAAGAAACAAAAGTTAGAGCACCTGGCCTAGTTTTCAAATCAAAAAGCCGTTTGTCATTTGGACTTAAAATGAGTAATCTACAGCTATCCAAACATTCATAAAAACTGCCCAGAAATGACAGCTTTAGCCTAAAAACACCATACTTTTCGACCATAAAAACTGCCCAGTCATTCCCTTATACTTATGGTTATCGTACAACATTCATTTTCATAAACCTATGATTTCTCACCAACATTATTGTTGACCGTTTTAGCAATGTATTTTCAGGTTTCTAAGATAATAACACGTGACTTGCATATGGACCATCATGGAGTCGAGGAGTCGACGCGTCTCACTGTTTACTTCAATGCATTTATGAACCGTTTGATCTTGTCGTTTTTATTTTCAATAAATGTGTAAAACCACTTGGGACCTATGTTGTAAACTTTTATGTTCTTAATAAAATGATCAAACGTTGTATTTACAAAACGACACTTTAGGTCGTTCAATGTAACCTTGTATGAGATGCCATGAATCGTTACACCCGGGAATTCAATTCCGCTGCCATTTAACAGGTAAATTCAGGGTGTGACAGATTGGTACCAGAGCAAAGGTTATAGCGAACTAGGTTGTCCTTATACCCTAGACTATAACTACCCCATAGTAGCATCTCATCATTTCATCATAAGTGCATATTCATTAGTTATATGATTTCATTACATGGGTTATTCATTTCATTTCATATTGACCTGGTTCACAAGTAACGTGTCTTCACCCAACCACCCTGTGATCATCTTAGCAGACTCGGATATCGAGGATGTTTCTTTTTCATCCGCTGATACATCTACATCATCACTCTCATCTTCAATTCCTATACTTCGACATTCATATATCGCTCACATTTGTTAAGTAGTAACTTCCACCCGTTTGAGATATTAGCACCACCGGAACTCGACTTAGGAGAGACTACTAGATATGACACTGAGACCTTTGAGATTCGGGAGACTGCCCTTGCCTTTTCAGTACCACCATTGTCATTTCCTTTTTCCATTCCCACCTGCCATGTATTAGATAACACCTTACGGATAATATCAAGGTCATGGACTCAACAGGGACATCCGCAGATTCCTTAAGAATGGTTTGAAATCTACACTATCTCGGACATGATTGATTCATAACTTTAGACCTCACTCCATGACTCACCTCAACCCTATAATGCCACAACCCTGATTTCACTTTGTCATAAGTTTCACTTCACTTATGCATGTCATGGTTGTGTGTAGGTATGACGCAATCCGCTGTTGGACAAATCATTGCCAAGAANAAAAGTACCTAAAATGAGAAAAGAAACGACTTTGGGTGAAATCCAAACCAAAAACATACGAATTAGGACTCAAACCGACCCCTAAAAATGTAACATTTTTCGTCTCATCAGTCAACAACATCCTCAAGTGCTGTTAATGTTGCCTTTGTCTCACAAAGCAAAACCAGTACCAGCAAAGTTAATTCTGGTAGTTTTGATACTGGCAACTATTGTACTTCTTCAAGTAGCATGAGAGAAAGAGAAGTCCCTGCAGGGTTTGCTGATGAAATTATCTATTCTCTTTTTGCACATAGATCAGAAGACATGGACCTTGTTCATGAGGACCTTGAGCAAATAAATTACTTAGATATTGAAGAGATGGATATAAACTGGCAAATAGCCATGATTACTCTAAGAATGAAGAGATTCTACAAGAAAACTGGTAGAAACATCAGACTAGATAGGAAGCAACCAATTAGCTTTGATAAGAGGAAGCTCAAGTGCTATAGGTGCCAGGAATCTGTTCATTTTGCTAGGGACTACACAACAAAGGTGGCAACTGGAGAGAAGAAAGAGAAGCCTCAAGTTGGTTTGCTGAGAATGGATGATGGGTTGTTACCTGGGGAGAGCACACAGAGGAGGAGGAACCCACCAATCATGCTCTCATGGCCATAAGCTCAAATTCTGAGGTATCCCTATGTTCTAAACTATGCATTGATTCATATAATAATGCTAAAGCACTTTGTGTTGGGTCTATTAGATTTGATGATACAAAACAAGAAAGAATGAAACAATAGGGACTTAATACGACAAGAAGGAATTCTACAAAAGATGGAGAAGGACTTGCTTGCAAAAGAAGATTTATGTTTTAGTCCTTCTTAGCATTTTGTAAACCCTAATATCTCTCTATATAAAGAGATCAAGGCTGTAGGATTTTATAATTAAGTCTTCCATAATGTAGTCGACTAAAGGTGTGTGTGTGTAACCTAGACGTAAGTTATAAACGTCTAGGGTTGGTTAGTTAGTTAGTTAGTTCAGCCTCACGGTCAAGTCCTTGATCCCTATTACAAGGTGTGTAACAAGTTCAACCTTGATCAAGTAGAATTGGGGCTGTAGATGATTATATTAGAGATGATAATGAATAAACCTTGTTATCAATAACATATGAAGTTTACTTATTCTGCTGCGTATCAATTCATGTTTGTCTATGTTATTGTTTAACCCTAATGCTCTAAACGATCCAAGGAGTTTTTCTAAACTCCACACTTTGTGATGAACAAATGAATCAAATAGAAGAACAATATGTAAAAATACTTGCTTACGATAATGCTGTTAAAACTTTAGAGGCTTAAGTTAAAAATCTTCAAAAACAGCAAGCCAGTTTAAATGAAAAACTAACTTTTCAGGCTAATGAAATTTATGAAAAAGATGAAAAGCTGAAAAGGTATAGAAGAATTGGCATGAAAGCTATTAAAGATAAGGAAGAGTTACAGAAAATTAAAGACAAATGGAATAATTCTGCTCAAAATTTGTCTAGATTAATGGATTCTGGTATGAGCTCAACTTGTAAAATTAGTCTAGGGTATGAGATAAAATCAGACAGTGAGATTTTAAGTTATGAGGAAGAGATGGAGAGAACCTTGTTTATTTGTCCAGAAAATGACTTTGCTGATCAACCAATGTATAATAGATTCACAAAAACTAATAACTACAAAGGGGTTCCACCTCCTTTAAGTGGAGATTACACTCCTTTACCAGAAAAAGATTTTGATGTGTCATTATATGTGTATGGTAAAAAGGGACCACAAGCATCTAAAACAAATGTCTCAGAGGATAAAACCAATGAGTACTTACCTGTCAATCTGATGACAATGAAGGGTCAATTGGGAACATCTCTGAGCATTCTGAATCAGAACCAGAAAGTGTTCCAAGTGAAGAGTCAAAACCTAAATCTGTTAAAAGTAACAAATCTGTTGTGTCTGAACTTAAACAAAAACCTGTTGAACCTAGTTGTGTGTCTCACTTAAAATCTCCTAGGCAACAAGTAAACAAATAATAGACGCCTAAAAAGGATAGGAATGAGAAAAGGGATAGAGTGTTAGGAGGAGGTTATGTTTCACTCAGAAAAGATGTTTTGTTTGTGGTCATCTTAGCCATTTAATTAGAGATTGTGACTTTCATGAAAAGAGAATGGCTAAAGAAGCTGAATTAAAGAAACAAAGAGTAGTTAATACTGGTACTGTTATGGAAAAACTAGTATGGAACAATGTAAACAGAATTAATTTTGCTATCCAATTTGTTCCTAGACCAATACAAATCAATGCTGGTAGATCACATGTTAATTCTGTTGAGTCAAATGTTAATACGGGTCACTCACCTGTTAATTCTGTTAGGCCAAATTTTAATACTGGTAGGAAATATGTTAAACCTGTTGGGCAAAAGGTTAATCTTGTTAAGCCCATGGGTAATTTTGGGTATTGTAACACTTATAGACCCAAACAACCAGTTGAATAAACCACAGGTGAACAAAGCTAATCAAACAAATCATTTTGTTAAAGCACATTCACCTGTGAGGAGACCTATAGAACAGGTAAACAAAGTTAATCAAAGAAACAATTTTGCAAAATCACATTCACATGTGAGGAGACCAATTGTAAATAATGCAGCAAATATTTCAAATTCTTATGCTGTAAAGGGTAAAGGGGGGTCTGCTGATAAGGACTCAACATGCTGGAATTGGGATCCATTTAAGAATGAACTTACCTATAAATCCCAAAGCAGCAGTGGATCTTGTTCTTACAAGACATACAAGTATGTGGATCCACAAGGTAGACCCAAGGCTGCTCAGGCCTGGGTCCTTAAGAGAAACTAATCTCTTAATTTTTATGTGCAGGATCATCCATTCAAGAACATGGGAGATAGAGGCATTTTTGACAGTGGATGCTCAGGGCACATGTCTGGTAACAAGGAACACATAGAAGACTTTGAATAATTCAAATGAGGTTCTGTTACCTTTGGAGGTAGCAAAGGCTACATTACTGGTAAAGGTAGAATAGTAGTAGGCAATTTAAAATTTGATAATGTGTCTTTTGTGAAAGAACTTGGGCAATTTAATCTTTTCTCAATATCACAAATTTGTGATAAGCAACATAAGGTTCTTTTTACTGAAACTGAATGTTTTGTGTTGACTTCTGACTTTAAGATGCCTGATGAAAGTCAAATACTTCTAAAAGTCCCTAGACAACATAATATGTATAGTTTTGATATGAAGACACCTGCACCTGCAAAAGGTTTTGCTTGTTTGCTTGCACAAGCCACACTAGATGAATCTAAATTGTGGCACGGAAGATTGGGTCATATTAACTTCAAAAACCTTAACAAACTTGTGAATGGAAACCTTGTGAGAGGTCTACCTTCCAAGGTTTTCAAAAATGACCATGCATGTGTGGCTTACCATAAGGGTAAACAACATAGGGTCTCTTGTAAGGCCAAGTCAGTAAGATCCATTACTGAACCTTTACACAATTTACATATGGATCTATTTGGGCCTACTTCTGTTAAAAGCATTAATCATGCTCAATACTGTCTTGTTATCACTGATGATTGTACCAAGTTTTGTTGGGTATTCTTTTTGTCTTCCAAGGATGAAACTCCTGGCATTATTCAAACTTTCATTAGACAGATTGAAAACTAGCTTGATCATAAGGTTAAGAATATTAGATCAGATAATGGGACTGAATTTAATAGAAGTATGCTTGAATTCTATGGAAACAAAGGCATAAAACAAGAGTATAGCAATGCTAGAACTCCACAACAAAATGGTGTTGCTGAGAGAATGAACAGGACCCTAATTGAGGTTGCTAGGACTATGCTTGCAGATTCACTTTTACCAACACTTTTTGGGCTAAAGCAGTTAATACTGCTTGCTATGTTTTTAATAGGGTAAGGGTGACTAAACCTCAGAACAAGACTCCATATGAGCTTTTATTTGGCCAAAAACCAATTATTAGCTACATAAGACCATTTGGGTGCCATGTTACAATTCTAGATACTCTTAGTATGCTTGGGAAGTTTGATGGCAAGTATGATGAAGGTTTCTTAGCTGGATATTCACTAAATAGTAAAGCCTATAGGGTATATAATTTGGTGACAGAAAGGGTAGTGGAAAATCTCCATGTTGACTTTCTTGAGGAGAAACCTAATGTGCAAGGAGTAGGTTATAGGTGGATGTTTGATATTGATTATCTAACTGACTCTATGAATTATATTCCTGTCTCTTTGGAGAATCAAACTAACCCTACTACAGGTTCCACAGAAGAAACTAACAATGCAGGTACTCAAAATTCTTCCAATGCACATGAGGAAGAAGAGGCAACAAAGGAGCTTATTATTATCCCTACAGCAGTCAAACATTGTGCAGATACAAATGAAACAAAGACACCTTCCACACCAGTCAAGGAGAAGGAGTCTGAAGTACAAGCCAAAGAGGCTTCTCCCAAAGATGCTTCAGATGATATTCCATCTTTCAGAAAGGAAGTGGATGCTCTTGCTCAAAAGCATTTGGGAGCAGTACCTGAAAACAGTGCTACCAGTATTAACTCTGTTAATACTGGTAGTGAACCTGAAAAGCTTATTCCCTCTCCACATGCTGATTTTGATGACTCAGCCATACCAGAGCCTGATATTTGTGATGTGCCTGATGAAGGACTGATAACGCTTAAATTATACATGTTTTTAGTTGCGTTATTGTTAGTTTTGTGCATCATATTTGGTCATATTTGTAGGTATTTGTTACTTAATCATGGAAAAGTGTTTATACAAGCAAATGTAGCCAAGAACAGGAAAAAATGATGAAAAGATGAAAAATTGAAGTGAATATGCACAATTGGAGATTTTCGAGAAGGAAACGAGTGAAGAATCACACAAGGACTCAAGGATTTGATAGATTCAAGATTTCTACGTTTATATGTCAAGGAAATATCAAGTTCTATGGAAGAAATCAATACCAAAATGAAGGAGAATACATGCGACAACGAATTGCCAAGAAAAGACAAAGTGGAGTGTACAGGTTGCATCCATCCGATCGGATGCAACCCGTATCCAAAACGGATGGATGATGCCAAAGGATCCATCCGATCGGATAGATGGAATGTTGCTGCAGTTACAAAATTACATTTAATGGCGAATTTACTCCTCATTATCATTGGTGGCTGATCATTTCTAGTCCATAACTCCTGGAGGACGTTTTACCTTGGAGAATAAGTGTCTTGGAGGCTATAAATTAGTATCCAAGGCTAGATACAAAGTGTACCAATCTACATCTAAGTAAAGGCTTACACCAAGTCCTTACTATGTTCTTATAATTGCCCCGAAAGGTTACTACAACTGTCCTAAAAATTTGAATTCAAATTTAGGCCAGGTGCTATCTATGGCGAGTATGCCTCTTTTCCTTATCGCTCTTGCGAGTAAGGACCCTCTTCTAGCGAGTTTGACAAACTGCTAGCGAGTTTGAATTTTGCTAGCGAGTATGGCAACTTTCTAGGTAGCGAGTATGAAAATCTCCTAGCGAGTATTAATCTTGTGTAGCGAGTAAGGGACAACTTTTCCATAGCGAGTATTGAAAGGGTTGCTTAGCGAGTATGACACGGTTTGCTAGCGAGTATTGAACTTCTCCATAGCGAGTTTTGTAACACCTTTTCCTTAGCGAGTATCAATCTTAGTGAGTATTTTGGCGGGAAAATTTGAGTAAAATTTAATTTCTACGGGAGCTTAAACGTTCAATTTTTACGCGAGATTCAAAATTTGGTATAACGTTTAAAATTTTGACCAAAAATTCAAATTTTTGGCCAAAATTCAAAAATTTTCGGTGAAATTTGGCGTAAAAATTTTCATAACTCAAATTTTTCGTGCAACCTTACACTCGCATTTCATAGTGATTCTCATAGTTTGGGCGAGAAATTTTTCAATTTCAATTTTTGGAGGGAAAAATATGAAATCACTACACCTAAACCCTAATATCACCAAACCCAATACATTGATATTATTGGTACACCTTATATAAGAACATGATTCATTAACGTGTTTCATTACATGAATACCAATATATCACCTCACCCACTCCATGATATCATTGGTACACCTTATCCAGAACATGATTCAATTCATTTGTTTCATTACATAAATACCAATATATCACACCTCAAAACACACCACGTTTTGCTTAAAACGATCCTGATCAAGAATCATAATACAATGACGATGGCTAATATCAGAAGTTTGTGACTACAAGGAGAATTCTTTATTATCTATTTGGGTTTGAAGTGAAGTTTTACGGATGCGTACTTATTTATCTCAAAGTCTAGGGGTTGGTTGGATGCATGACTTTCGAAGATACTTGTTGGGCACATAGATATATGTTAACCAAGGGTTACATACATGGTGACGAAGACTTGGTTTATCTAGTTTTCATAGGTCAAGGGGTGGACGGACGAAGACCTAGTTAACTATCACTTAAAGGAGTTACGTTGTAGTGCTCAGTGTCACACTTAGATGTGGATAATCAAGAGGTGTTACGTCTCATACTTGTTGGTTGGTTGGATGAAGAGTATTGAGTACTTAGGGATTCGATGCTTCACGAACTCTCTACACCGTTCTTAGTTACTACAGGAACCACAAGCTTAAGTCACAAGTCTGGGGAATCTTACTTCATTCTCAAGTTCGTCATATTGAGTTCTTCCTTATGGGGTTAATGGAAATAGCCGTCGTTGTTCATTCAGAGGTTGATAAAGAGTTAGACAATTTCATATGGTATCGTTAGTAGATTGGGATTATCGACATCTTCACACGTGCTGATTATAGTCTATTCTAAAGGTGCTTCCGGTTACAACTACATATACACATTGGTATGCTGATTTCGATGAGATCGCAATCATCAGGGGAGAGAAATGTGAAATAAATATGTACTTTATGAAGTACTAAAGGTCCATGTGACCAGGCTGAACCGTTTCTACCTTTGTTAATTACATGTGTACGTTATGGGCTGATTTATAAGATAGCTGGAATGCATTTGGTGAAGATGAAGATGTTGATACATTGTACCCCCGAACAGAAAATCCTGAAGAAGGTCGAGTCTACAGTCGTTTTACATATTCCGCTGCATGTTTGAAGACTAAAGACGGTTCGCATGTGTTTATCATAAAAGACTTCTTCAGAGTTAGGGCATTCATCAGAGATGTTGTCAGTTTGGGGGAGAGCACTAATTAGGGGAGAGTGTATTGTAATGGTCAATGTTAATCCCTAATTAGACTCGCACACATTGTTCCTCTACAAGTCAAAGTGATGGCAGCCGAGAAGACTCAGATGTATAAGAAGCTATGGTGCTTGAAGACCACTCTCAGAGCTGCTGTGCTTATGTTTTGTATTGTGTTTTACTTAATTGTGCTTGTAGGGAACATTGTAAGCAATTTCCATATAACATTACTTTGGGGAGAGATTGTTAGCCTTGAAAATAATGTTATATGTTGGAAATTGCATTAGTTAAAAGCACAAGGACTAGTTCTGTCAATAGGACATAGTTTTAGTGTTTTGTAGTATATATACTCTCCTAGTTGCAACTAGGAGAGGTTGGATGTTCATTTTGTAATAAGAAGTGTGTGTGTTTTCCCTTTCTCTCTCTAGAAAACACACACATCTTCCCCAATTCTTTAATCTAATATACCATGTTTAACCTTTATTTCGAGCATCCCCGACCTCCTGAATATTGATTCTTGGTTATAACAATTGGTATCAGAGCCCGCGCTTAATCCAATGGCTTCTAATCATTCCGGATTAGGACCCGAACCTAACAGAAAGACTTCTGGACATATCAGTTCAGGACTCGTACCTAATGGAGCTCAGTCAACTATACCAGATAAACCAACAAATCAAGAACTGGAAAATTTCTTCGAGTTAATGTTTGATGAATACTATGGTGGAACTTCGACAAATGCATCTTCACATCATTCCGCTGCACCCGCTCAACATCAACAACCACCACCACCACAAACACAAGATGCATCTACAACAGTCGAAACTCAAGCACCAACTCCCTCAACATCATCATCAACATCTACTCCAGCATCTCCAGTGATTGAAATTGTTCTACCAAGAGTTGATGAGCAAAACCAAAATTCAACTTTTCAAGGAGAATCTTCACAACAAAATGCTACGTTAGACGAAGAAGAAGAAGTTTTTGAAAACCCGTTTGCTTCTGAATCTGAATCATCTTCTTCGAGGTTACATGAACCATCTAACACGCATATGTTGAATTCAAGGTACCCTTCTACACTCAAATGGACTAAAGACCATCCAATCGAACATGTCATTGGTGAACCATCCAGGCCAGTTCAGACGAGGAGACAACTTGCCACCGATCTCGAATTATGTATCTACATCTGTGCTTTAAGTTTGAAAGAACCTAAGAACATTCGAGAGGCAATGGCAGAATACCCGTGGATTGAAGCGATGCAGGATGAAATTCTTTCATACAATTTACACGATAGTTGGGAACTTGTACCTCGACCACTTGAGAAACGTGTTTTTGATCTTAAATGGTTGTGGAAGAACAAATTGGATGAAGAAATGACTGTAATCCGCAACAAAGCTCGTCTTGTGGCTAAAGGATATCCGCAAGAAGAAGGGATAGATTTCGAAGAATCATTCGCGCCTGTTGCTAGACTTGAAGCAGTCAGGATTTTCTTAGCTTATGTCGCTCACAAAAACATCACCGTCTATCAGATGGACATTAAGACTGCATTCTTGAATGGAACTCTGAAAGAGGAAGTGTATGTGACGCAGCCAGAGGGATTCGTCGACAAAGAACATCCAGACTACGTCTACAGGCTTAAGAAAGCCATTTATGGTTTGAAACAGGCTCCAAGGGCGTGGTATGACGAACTTTCTTCTTTCTTGCTGAAAAACAATTTCACCACAGGAACGGTTGATAAAACTTTGTTTACTAAAAAACACAAAGATGACATCTTAATTGTTCAAATTTATGTCGATGACATCATCTTTGGATCAACCAATCCTAATCTTTCAAAACAATTCGAAAATCTCATGAAAAGCAAATTTGAAATGTCCATGATGGGAGAACTAAAATTCTTTCTTGGTTTACAAGTACATCAGTCCCCTAGTGGTATTTTTATTAATCAAGCTAAATATACAATTGAGATTTTAAAGAAACATGGCATGGAAGATTGTGAATCTGTTGGTACTCCAATGGTCACTTCACCGAAAATTGGTGCTGATTTATTCGGGAAACCCATAGATCCGAAGAAATATCGGAGTATGATTGGTTCTCTCATGTACTTAACTGCTAGTCGACCAGATATTCAATTTGCTGTTTGTCTCTTAGCACGGTTTCAGGCAAAGCCTACCGAACTTCACCTCAAAGAGGTTAAACGGATCTTTCGGTATCTTCGAAGAACCATTAACATGGGACTTTGGTATCCGAAGGATTCGGGGTTTAATCTAACAGCATTTTCAGATGCCGACCATGCAGGTGATCAAGTTACAGCAAAAAGTACATCAGGCGGAGCACAATTTTTGGGTGAAAAACTGGTCAGCTGGTCGTCTAAGAAACAGGATTGCACTGCACTATCAACCGCGGAAGCCGAGTATGTGTCTCTATCTGCGTGTTGTGCCCAAGTTCTTTGGATGCGGACACAACTCACAGATTATGGCTTTAATTTCGACAGAATACCTATGTATTGTGACTCGAAAAGTGCCATAGCCATCTCGTGCAACCCCGTGCATCATTCTTAGACGAAGCACATTAGAGTCCGCTACCACTTCATAAAAGAGCACGTAGAAGAGGGTACTGTTGAAATTCATTTCGTTAAGACTGATTACCAACTTCCCGATCTATTTACTAAAGCCCTTCCAAAAGAAAGGTTTGACGAATTAGTTCGACGAATTGGCATGCGAAGCCTAACCCCTGAGGAGTTAGAACGTCTTCTCGAATCTTCTTGAAAAACGTTTTCAAAACCGCTTCGCTGTAAATATTTTAGAAAAAAGAAAATACAAAATTTGAAAAACCAACAAAAAGAAAATACAAAAGTAGAAAATTTTCAAAAACACAAAAACAATATAACATTCAAAAATCCAAAAATATTCTTCTCACGACATGTCTCTCGTATAATCGATATTATGTACGTTTCTAGAAATGCCTTTCAAATATGACACGGATATGTACATATGCTTGAGCGAGAGTTCATTTAAATGTTTTTCTAAAACATGTCGTTTCTCTAAATTTTCTTAACTATGGCTTTCGTATACTTCAGTACGAAACCCGAGCTTAATTGATGACTTCTTAGTAATTCAACTAAGAACTCGTTCTTCAAAAGAAAGGAAAGTGCTTAATTAAAAACAAAGGTTTCAAAAACTTTTTAAGCACTTAGCCTCAAAACAAAATGACTTGTGTACATTTCAGTACATAACTCGTATTTCAAAGCAAAAACTCCCTCTACATCCATTAAAATTGATTTTAAACTTTATGTTTAAACAATATGCTTTCTTTGAGGGGGAGTATAAAAATCAAAAAGAAAATGTTCCAATTTCATGCGAAAAAGTCCATCTTTCTCTCCAAATGCTTTTATTTAATCAATTGATAGCAAAAATATCACGGTATGCTATTTTTGAGGGGGAGAAGACGTGATTAAATGTGATCAAAAATGTTCAAAAGTTGTGGCAGAATCTCGAGCTCGTCAGTTAAGACTTATAGGTCTTGTACTTGACTCAGAACAGACTCGGAATTGACTCTCGAATTGACGAAACAAAATGTTAGTATTCGAAAGGATTTATCCATGTAGAAAAGTACCAATTCGAGAAACTCTTAATTAGATGTTTACCATGACGGGTCTAACTTCCTTTTAGGAATGTTAACAACTTCAAGTTAGTTACTAGAGCTAGTTATCACCTAAAAGCTGATAATGGATCTCTTTAACTATACAACGTAAACGTGTCCCTCGGGTATATGTCTATTAAGAGTGGATCAATTCAAAAATGCCAACTCTACCCAACATGTGCAAATTTATCTTAACA